>PYHW01010406.1:344638-467665 GCA_013186435.1 Turdus rufiventris | reverse complement strand
TGTCACTTTGGCAGCTATTGAAAAAAATGTGCCCAAGAAAGAAAGAAGGGAATTATTAGAAAATAGATGAGGACTTCTAAGAAAAGCAAGCAATAAATTCTCAACAACAGCAGAGAATTTAAAGCCAGTAGAAGAGCAAAATAAACCCTCTGGGGAAAGAAAGGCAATATATAAATTCTGGAAAGAACACTGGACTTTCCAGGTAGCACTGGGGAACTGCTGGAATTAAAAGAGAAAATTCCTTGAAAGCACAGTAGGGAATTCCCTGCAAGCAGAGAGGAATTCCCATTTATGAGACTGAATTTATCAAAAAGAGGAAGCTTCCTAGAAGGCTAGGGGGAGTTATTAACAAAGCAAGGGACAGAAAGCAACTGGGGGATTTCCTGCAAAGATACAGAGGGAATCTGGAAAGCCAAACAGGGAATCGCCAGAAAGAAAATCAGTATTTCCTCAAAAGGGACCATCCCTGGAAAGGCAAGAATAAACCTCTAGAAAGCAAATAAGGCAATTCTACAAAACAAATTAGGAACTGCTCTTTAAAAGTTCAGAGGACTTCTTTATATGTAGGCAGTCCTAGAAAGCAATGAGGAATTGCTGGAAAGTAGAGCAGAAATTCACAGGCAGCAGGTTTGAAACACTCAAAACACACAAAGAAGATATGGGAGTTTCCCAGAGACATGGGGGGGAAGCATAATCAATCTGGAAACTTCCTGGAGTGAGATATCTGAGAGATTAAATTGATGTGATCTCAGAAAATGTGGACAATTATTACAGATGCATCCCAGGAATCCCAAATAACATAAACTATTCCCAGAAATCATCAAGGAGCAGTGCTAAAAAGCGGAATTTCCTGAAAGCAAAATGAATGGGTTCCTACAAATTGTGGAAAATTATGAGAAATCAAAAAGCAGGGGGAGAAGCTTAGGAAACAAAACCAAATGGAGTCCTAGAAAGCATTAAAGGGTAAGCCCTAAAAACTTCTATAGGTTTCCTAGAAAGCAAATAGGGGAGGATTTGTAGAATGGAGAGGGTTACGGTCCTAAAAAGATCAAAATAAGGGCAAGCTTCCTGACATGCATTATGAAAGGAAACGTTAAAAGAAAGCATTATGAGGAAACCATCCTTGATTTTGAAGAAGAAGCAACATTTCATACTCAGGACAGGACTTTTTCCACACTATGTGTGTCTCTCAGCTGCAGGCATGAACCAGAGACACTTCTGAAGAAAGTGTTTCAAAAAAGAATCAACAGAAAAATGTCTCCAGCTAAACCCCTAAATCTTTGAACTGCAAAAATCAGTGAGCCTTGGAGAACTCCTGTTAGACAGAAGTTCAGAACATGAATACAGCTCTAAAGATAAAAAGGAAGTAAATAAAGCATAGCAGACTTTGGGAAGTTCACCACAGGACATTTTACCTGCACCAACAATTTTCTTCTCCAACAATTGCGTGGGCTTATCTCCAGACAATGGCAGTGCATGTTTAAACTTCAAGGAAATTGAAAAAGAACAGACTTTTATAGGAAAGTCAGAATTTATACACAGAGGGTTATTATCTTACAAGAGTTATCTGTGTGCCTGTGGGGGGATTACTCAGCAGCCCTCAGTGTAAACACGTGGGGTGATTTCTTCTTAGGGCCTTATTCCTGTTTTAATCTATATATTTTATGTAAACTACTACTCCAAGCTGCAACAGACAAAAGCAGCTACTGCCTCTTTTATCTCTAAATGGAAAACAGATAAGAGGAAAATATGTGATTCCTTACTGTCTGGGGGAAGGTTATTAATCATGGTTTTGGTTCCTTGAGCCACAAGCCAAACCTTTGCTGGAAATGTAATTGCCAAAGTATCCCAAGGCTTTGGTGCTGGTCCAGCAGGCTGATCCACGCCACCCCCACCCTGCCTATGGAAAGCAATTAGGGATTGGCCACAAAACCTCCAGGAGAGCAGGATTAAGTGCCTATTTTCTGTTTCATTAACTGCCTTTGCTTCTGGTCACATAGTGGCTGGCTTCTTTCCAAAGGAAATAACCTCTTGTGAACCATGATTTGACTCTCCTATCTTCCCCCTCCCGCACTTCTCTTTTATTTCAGGAATTATTGGATTGCTTTATGTTCAAGGGAGACTCCATATAAATGCCATCTGTTTATTCATGGCCATACCCTATCGATCTTTCAGACATGGTGACAGCCTGACAAGGCAAAACCATGCATTTTTGAGCCCGCCTGAATGCTCCTGCCTCAGGTGGCACGTAGGGAACGGGTCACAGCCATTGCTGGCAGGAGAACATCAGCCATGGAAACCTCCAAAATTGCCTCATTTTCATTCCCTTCTTAAGTGTGAAGCACTGGAAAGCAAAATGGCTTGCAAACAAGGGTAGTTTCGGGTGGGATTTAGCAAAAAGAGGGGGTATCACAGCATAGGATCTTTTTAACCACAGCAGTTTGGGAAATGCAGGTAACACATCTTAAAGTGAGTGTGTAATAACTGAGGCTACCTCAGGCAGAACAGGAATATCAAACAAGCTGCATTCAGCACTGACTGCAGAGAGAACGCTGCTCCACAGAATTCTGGTCAGCATTTTAAAAGCAGCACTGACTGCAAACAGCTAACTGGGCAGTTGCACCCTTTACAGCACCAAACCTCTAAAATCCCAAATAGAAATGGAAAACCACACTGTATTTCATACTAAACATCTACTGTGGTGGAGGCTGTGCTCCATGCAAACAACAGTTGTAAGGAATCAGAGGGGAGGAAAGTGTTTAACAGAGTACAATGCTGAGCAAATGATTGTCTGCTTTTCTAGCATCAGAGGCTCTTTGAGAGCATCAGTTATATGCAATGTGTGTGTCTGAAAGTGAGAAATAGTAACCTGAGAGGCAAGAAATTGCTCCCAAACTGATGGCCCAGTAAGATAAAATAATTGCTCAAACAGAATAAAGCAAGTAAGTGGAGTACTAATGATTTTGTTCCCTTCTTTCACACGCTCTTTTTCAGTAATACTTGACAAATTAGGGTGTTGAGCATAAAAGGCCCCTGTTTTCAGGAAGAAATCTCTGCCTCTGTCATAAAAGCAGCTTTTTCTAACAGAAGAGAATCCTCCATGCACCTGGAGATACAGCAAGGAGATGATGTTTCTCTTTTGCCCTGCTCAGGCAGGATTCAAGCCTTAAATCTGCTAAAAGAAAATAATTAAAAGTATGCTCCACTGATAAGCCTATTGCACTGTCAGGCAGCAGCTGGGAGAGTCAACCTCAATCTGAAATCACCTTCAGCTCTTTGATAGAGAGGTGACACAGACATTGGGCCTCCAAGGGTGTTAGCTATGAAGGGACAGCATTTTTGAGTTGCAAAGGTTTGCAGTAAGCCCAACTGCAAATGCACAGTGCTCCATGGTGTCACTTAAAACTCCTTCCCACTGCAGATATTCCAGGTTCCATGTTTTCTGTTAGCAGTTCTTTTCTCCTGCATTTCTTTGCCAGTGCAGATGAAGGTCAGAGGAGACCAAGGTGACCAGAAGTTCAGAGCTCACCTCACTGCACAGATGTAATCAAGGCATCAAACCTCAAGGACGGCCACCACTTTCCCCTTGCAATACGTGCCAGAGCCCATAAATCAAACCAGATGGTGAGCTACTCCCTTCCAAACATATTTCATTTGTCATGAAGTCTATTTCAAGCAATGCTGTGTGTCACCTGTCAGGGTAAGTGCACATGAGACTTCCTAGATTTCAAATTCAAGTGGACGTGTATTTCCCAAGCAGGGAGATATAAATGTAGTTTGGGGCATTTCCCAGCCAAAACGCCACGGGTTTAACGTGATGCACAATCACATCAGGGGGCCAGAGGAACCCAGGCTGTCAGGCAGTTTTCAGGGTGTAAGTGTCCATACAAATCTGTGCACTTGCCATCTAAAATTCACACAGCAAGCAAGGCTGTGATGGCAAGCAGTAAATCCTTCATCTCCTTTTCCCTTTCTTCCCTCTTCCTAGCAGTCCTTTGGTCTGCCACTGCCTATAAAAGTTTTCTGTTCCTTATAACTGTTGTGTGAGAGGGAGGCTCAGAGCTCTGGGCTCTCAGAGGAGAAAAGAGGCACAAGCAGCAGCTGGTTTGGAGAGCACAGACCCTCCAGCATGGGAGCTCACAGCAGCAGGCAGGGATTTGGCGCATCGGGTCCCTGCCATGGTTTGCCCTCTCCCAGCACCTCACACATACTGAGCTCCACATGGGGCTCAGCAAGCCTGTGTTTCCCTCTCCCAGCCCTGAAGCCTTCTCCATAGAAAACAGGTCAAGGGAGGGATAAAAATCAGCATAGGAAAAAAATTTAAAAATAAAAAACAAAAACAAAAAACCACTAACTTCTCATCACTTTTCAAGACCGACCTAAATGAGATGAAGCATTAGGTCAGATAACAGATTTCAAGGATGTTTTTTGCCACCATAGAAGGTCAAATATCTTAGCAAATTATCAGTGAAAGCAGACACAGCATCAGCAGGCCTTTGTTTTCCTTCCCCTGTGAGGGTTTTTTATGAACAGACTGCAGCTAAGGTTCCCAGATGACGGACACCCCGATCTCCAGGTGCTGTGCAAAGCCCTGAAGGTGTCATACCTTCACTCTGAATGAGCATCTTGCAACCAGGGGCTCTTAACTGCCTGAGAGGTCTTCATCACACTCAAGCAGATGCTGTGTTTAGAAGCAAGCAACATCTGTGGCAGCTGGTATTGTGAATATTACTTAGAAATGAGAGAAATATGTCATCTTATTTGACACCTTCACAACCCTCTGCTCGAGGGGCTGGAGTTCAAAACGTTTTGCAGACTTGGACAGTCTAATTTTGTAAACTATGTTTGGCTTTTTTTCTGAGCACATTTCTCGCCACCAGTTTCCTCAAATAAATTAGTTTAGAAATCTGATTCAGACCAGTTTCACTTGGCTTTCAGAGCAGGGCAGTAAAGCAAAGGATGAGATATACCAAGGGCAGTATGCATACATTCTTAAAATAAACACCTTCCATGCTAAAGAAACATTTAATCTATTTCCTTTGTACCCAAAGAAATTGATTTATTACCCGACTTCTTTCAAGAAGCAAAGAAAATCAACAGTATTATATAAATGACAAGCTGAGTTACTAATGAGAGCTGATGTAAGAACAGATAAAAATGCAGTCAGAAGCCCAGGTTAAAGTCAAAGAAAACTTATTTCACACATTACAACATTTAGCTCCATTTAGGGTTTGATAGTTTCTGCTTTAAATGTAGATAAACTATACTAAGTTAATATAATTACAATACAGAGCTGTCAGCGTCCATGCTATTAACAAAAACAGATTTATAAATTAAATCTGAGGCAGAACAAGACTGAAATCCAGGACATTTCCATCTTCGTATTTGTTTTTACCTAATCTGATTTATGAGATGCAGTGAAGCCTAGTACCCAATATGAGATGAAACAGTAAGATTAAGTAACATGAAAAACAGGCTTTAGAGTTCCCCATAAGAGATACCATTAAAGAATTAAACATAGATATTGGTGTTGAGTTATAAAAAAAAAAAAAAAAAAAAAAAAAAAAAAAGAAAAAAAGAAAAATAATAACATCCTCTCTTTTTTAAAAAAGGACCAATTAAAAACAATTTATTGGTGGCACAGGGATTTAGGGACACTAGAACAGGAAAACCCCATTCTAACACAAAGCTTGGGGAAAAAATGAAAAAATCACAAAGTCAGCATCTTTGTGTGTTCTTATCCATAGAGAACAACTCCTGAGCATGGAGCATGTCAAGCTAAGCATGACATGGCCCCAAGAGGTCCTGAGGAGCACTACAAGGATGGGACAGTGACAGTACCCCAAAAAACAGTGCTCCCCCTTCCCTCAGCCCTCTTCTTGCCCAACACATTGAATTCCTTCACACAGGGAAGAAAGGGGGGAAGCTTGGCTTAGCCAAGCACAGGGATGCAGCCACTTCAGCCTGGGGAATAAAAGGGAGCTAATTTGGTCTGCCAATAAATCAGCCTATGAAGCTGGTGTTAAACCCTGGGTAACAGCCTCCCCTTGCCTGAAATCCCTCCAGTAGGACCCATGCACCTGGGAAATGGTTACCCATTGCTTTCTGCTCTCTGTACCTACCCAAAAAGATCCTTGATGGCCCCAATAACATTTTTCAAAAGTGTAGGAAAAGTGAAGTTCTGCAGTTTAAAAAAATTGCTGTAAGAGACTGAAGGGTTTGAGGGGAACTTTGGTGGGTATTATTAGGGAAAGTTTAACTCACAGTAGCTGAAGGGCACCCCTGGTTATAGTCTGGATTAACTCAAAATACAAAACAGGAAAGATTTTATTAAGGAAAAAATTTGATGGTAAGCAGCAGGCTGATACTGGAATCTGAGTATATATCTAATAAAGAGGGTCCTTCGGCCTGCTGGCTTGGCTCCAAAGACCCTGGATCAAAAGGCTAATGCTGGTATCTCCAGCAGTATTATATGGGCCACAGAGTTAAAATAAATAATAATAAATTATAAATTTTAAATTATAAAGGGCCTTTCATCTTGCCTGAAGTACTAGACCCAGGACAGTGCCTTATTTCCCCTTTATTTCCCAGTCTGGAGCACTGGTTTTATATAATGCCACTCAGCTCCACAGGCACAGCATAAACATCCAGACAGGCAGACTGTAGGGACAAGCAATGTGATGCCTTAAAGCAAGAATTCCAGGAGCTATTTGAAAGAAACTCTTCCAGCATCCCAGTCTGCCTCAGAGCTGGGGTTTGCAGGGAGATGAAGCCATGTCAATGCCATGGAATTTCATCAGGCTATGGAACTATTTTAGTGGTCATTTAGTGCATTACCTGACAGGTAAATCAAGGTAAGGAACAGTTTTGTTTTCTCATGAGCCGAAGAGTTGTCAGGATGAGATTTGCCCTGTTGTTTAGCTGACACCAGCTTAAATGTGGCTCTTTTCCTGTATTGGATGTCTCCCTCACGCTGAAAACACCACACAGAAATTCTCAGCAGTGAGCACAAAGTCAGGCTGATCATCCCAAAGGTGTTCCTCACACTCAGAGCATTGTGGGGCAGCTCAGGTTCCTCTCTTGGTGAGAGCTGCCATCACCTCCAGTGCAAGAACAACCCTTCACAGGGCTGTGCTCTGAGAAGAAGAGTGCCAGGCACGGTGCTGACAGCAAGAAGGCTCATTAAGAGGCAGCTCTGACAGTTGTTTGTGAGATAATTACATCCAGAAACAGAGCACACTTTTGCAGATGGCTGGATATTGACACAGCCCTAAGCAGGAGCTGCAAGATCTACTGTGATTTGTCTGATCATGTCAATGGAGAGAATAAACAAAGATACGACTGCTTAATATGGTAGAAATTACTAATTACTACTAATTATGGTAGATAAACACGTGGTGATTCCCTCCCTGCTAATGCTGGATGCTTTAGCTGCAGGCTGACTGTATCTTTTCTTCTTGAACTGAATTCTCCTCTTTGCAAATGGAGCAGTGGAACACAGAGCATTTCCTTTTCATCCCTCACATGCACACAACACTTGAAAAGCAACAAATCATAACAAAGCAGACTCATTCAAGGGAAGTCTTCTATGGCACTGCCTACCAGCTTTTATTCCAATCCCATCACAATCACTCCAAAAACCAACCAAGAAAGGAATGAATGCAGGGAAAATTAAAAATACAAAATAAGGGGACTATCTGAGAGGAACAAGGGACAAGGACAAGCAAGCTCTGAAATTAGTATCTGGGTGAAGAAGGAACCTCAAGGAACTTGGACTAAATGAAAAAATTCCGTTCAGTCACAAATTGCTGAGCCTTTCCCAGACAACTTCTCACAAAATCAGGACAAAACTGAAACTTTACAAATTTCTTTGGAAGGAAAAATAATGTCTTGTTGGATGGATAAGAGGAATGAATAGCCAGGGGTGGGACAAGCCAAAGGACAGCACAGACCACGACTGGTTTTGAGTCCCTTATTCTCCAATTCCCTGGCATAAATGGAGGAGGAGAAGGAGAGGGGAAAAAAAAAAAAAAAAAAACCAGAGAGTTTCTCCATTAATCCCCACCTCTTCCTGACCTGTAATTAATAATTACTAAGCTATATTCATGGATGGTTTGTCAAGATTGTCTTGCGAGAAAAATAGCTCTAGTGAGTCTTACACTGCCAAGAATATTTATTGGATATGAAACAGACTATTCCTGACAGCCAGGAGGATCCAAGGACCATCAGTAGGAAATTTACTTCCAGGAAAAATAGAACTAAAGAGCAGCACCCCTCAGAAATATTAGCACAGGCTTTTTAACAAGCACTCAGCAAAGAGCACATTTTTAAAAAGGAAAACCATTACCCTAGGTATGTTTACTTCTCTATCAGCAGAGATGCCTTGACCCAATGGATTAAACATCTATGGAGCCTTTCCTGACACAAGGGAGAAACAGGTCAGGCAATCTGTCACTCAAAATTACTCATGTGAGATGAGGTCAATCCATTAGCATTGTCTTAAATCTGAGTTAAACTGAAAATACTCTGCATCCAGTGGTGTAGATGTCTTGAAACCATCAGAGGTAAAGTCTAAGTAAACAGTGTGCTGACTGATCAAATACATATGGAGCACACAGCAAAATAAAGCCCATATTAACTTGGGTAAATAATACTTTTGTCAAAATATCTCCTACAAATTTACACAAGTCTAAATGGTGTTTACCAAGAGTCCAAAATAACTCCCAAGCTACCACATTATTCTGCCCTTTCCCAGGTTAATTTAAGTTAAAGTGTTCACAACAATTGATCCCTGTTGGTGGTGAAATACCATTTCCAAACAAAGCCCTCCACAGCTACAGAGGCAGTGCTGGATTCTTGGGGAATATTTACCCTGCCTGTCAAACGTGGATGTGACACTGAAATGGCATGTGCATCCTGTTATTCCCTGCATCCTGATACCCTCAACATAACCCTGCTCCTAAGAGTTTCATAATTGCATCAGCTAAAGTTTTTTTTATGCTAAACGCTCATCTTTGCTGCTTCTGCTGCACCTTTTCTCTGCTCCCTGCTTTTGCAGCAAGCACTGCCTCTTCAGCAGCAAAGCTTGGGGCTTATTTCCTTCCTCACACAAGCCAGCACCCCTGTAAAATGTTAGAGTGTCAGCAAGGTCCAGCAGATATTGGGGAGATGAAAACAGGCGGTAACCTGTGCAAAAGGACAGCAAGAAACAACACTTTACCCATTGCTGAAAACAGCTGATGAACCAAAAAAAACCAAGGAAGCTGGCAGTAATCTGCAAGGGCCATTCCTTTGGGAATCAACCAAAACTGCTCGTGGCAAGTGTTTGTGGCAACATAATCCCAGAATTCCTTCCTTTTCACTGCCTTTGGGTTTTGTTGTTACTCCTTCCCTCCAGAACCAGCTGCATGATGAGCACTAATCTCTTGAACTCTGCCTGTAGCTTGCTAATACAGCATTTAGTTCCAGCCATAAGAGAAGTAGGTGGAAACCAGTAATTATTTGCAGAAGGGATTATATTGTACCACTGAAAACCAAAATGGCTTTGTTCCTTCCTTGCTTTCACTTATTTGCTTGAAAGGCCTTTAGATGACACAAATACTTATTTATTCCATCGGGCTCCACAAAGGCCAAAGGAGGGCCCTTTTCTCTAGTTGTGCAAAAAAACTCAGAATTGTTAACCAGAGCTTGTCATTGTAAACAAACCAAACAGCAGTATAAAATATACCCACTGTCATTACCAGCCAAATTAATACTTCTGCACTCAATACACCCTACTTTTTCCACCTGACTTCAAACACTGGTCCTTCACTCTGCTCAAGTGCTCCTTGAGCCAGCCAGGGAGTTTGGTGGCTGACCCACAGGAGCTTGGCAATGTCCTACCTGGAAGGCAGGCAACGTGAGATCCCTGTTCCCTCTCTACCACGTAGGGAGAAAGAGCCTGTGTCTCTTTAGGCCTTTTTTAATTAATTTTCTTTCCCTAAAGGCAATCAGAAAATCAATCACAATTAATTGACCTAATGAATACATTTCCCTGCACACATGCACAGACACCCAGAGCACAATTAAACAGTGTCAGAGCCCTGAGTGCACTCAAAGCATGACACATAATCTGCATTTCACAAAAGAGAAGCAATTTGTATATAGACCAGCAAGCAGCACTACCAGGAGTGTGATAAAAATTATCCTTCCCCAAGTTTAAATAAAAAAATAATTCAGTTCAGTTAACTCTGCCTGCACTTAGCCATGATTTTTTGCATGTATCATTAGGAAAAGTGAGAAAGAGGCTAAATCCACTGGAAAAAGCTTGTTCCGAGGAAGGGCCCAAATTCAGACCAGGACCAGAGAGTTATAGCTTTTTTAAAGGCAAATTCAGTTAAATTAAGTTACTGTGCTTCAGATGCAACAGGAAATGGATGGAAGTGAGGAGTAAATAAAGTGGAATCAGGAGTTCTGTTTACATAAAATCTGTTCCACCACTGAAAAAATAAAATGTAGCAGCTGTAGCATTCAAAACAAAAGTTGTTTCCTAGAGTACAAGAGGGATAATTCTAACTGCAGAAGTTCTGTAAAGAAAACTAGATTGTCAAATCAGTGTAGACAAAAAGCTTACTGCTACATTACATACATAGAGTCCCTGGAAACACAAAAAATGAAAATTCAGGCACTACAGTGTGGGAATCAGATATTACATCTCACTGATAACTAATAGCAACTTCTGAGTCCATCCCACTTTTCAGGGGGCTTTTGGGAAACACAAAGCAGTGCTTGAGGGAAGGAGTGGCAAATTACTCAGGAGATCAGACAGATTTAGAGGAGTAGTTTATAATCACTGTTTGCCACTCCACTACCCACACAAATCAAAGATTTCCTACAGCATCCTCTCATTCCAGTCATTTGTCAGACCACAGATTGACCTGAAACCATCCCACCTCCAGTGGCTGCCCCCAGACTCCAGCACAACTTCCCATAGGAGACACACAGTCATGCAGACTCTCCAGCAATTCTTTCTAGCTTCTTCCCATCTCCCTCTTTTCTCCTTTCTCTCCCTTTTCTTCCACTGGTTTCTCCTGAGATTTCAGCTCCTGGTTCACTTTCTTCTCAGTTCCACTATAGACAAAGGACACACATAACCATCTATCAAACTAGGACATCAAAAGTTGTCAAACACACTTCCCTTCTTTGCCATGTAAAAATTCCCTTCTGCTCTCAAGAAATTATTTTTTTTTCTTTTCTATAGCTAATAAAAAAGATTTTCCTGAAAGCAGGGCCAGGCAAGCAAACACATCCTCTCTTTAAATCCCAGGCTGTGCTTTGCTGTTAGCACCATACAGTGACCTGTCCACATCTGGCCACAGACAAACCAGACTTCAAACTCTTCGAGTTACACCCACCCACTTCTTGAAGCATCTCATATATGTAATTGCACCCTACCTGAACTCTCATTTTCCTGTTTTAGTCTCTGGTTAAAAAGAAAAGGATTTAAAACATGGAAACGTTTTCAAAGGTATTTGATAGAGCTGAAAAGAAATGACTGGAACACCCATTTTGTGCATGGCAGAGGGGTTGGAACTAGATGATCTTTAAGGTCCCTTCCAACCCTAACCATTCTATGAATCTCAGCTAGGATTGCACCAATTATCTGTTCATTAGCCCATTCAGGTTAGGGGGGATCTATCCTAGTCAAAAAGCAGAAGTAGTCATTTACAGTAATAACTTTCAGGGAGATTCTGATTTACTGACAACAGTTAACATTCATGCCTTCAATCTGAATGCAGAATATTTTTTTTTTTAACTTGAAATGAGTGAGATGGCATAGCACAATCTGTCTTACCCATTTCCTCTTTGTTACTGTGAAATTTATATCCTTGTCTCAGTTAGTACCTGATGTCATTTAGATATTGAGAAACATTGGGCTGAACCAGAGCTTTGCTTCTTTAAGACCTGTGGGGTTTTTTTTGTCCTGTCATTGTTTTCCTGCAAAGTAATGTCCAAATGACATCTCTGACATTCCAAAGTGACAGCAAGCAAGCTGAGTAAGTGTACTCTCTGGAGGGGAAAATGAAAAAAGAAGCCAGCAACAGAAGAAGAAGGAATTTGTTTACGGCAGGGTAATGAATTCTCAGGGCTGGGCTAAGCAGACAAGCTGTTTATGAGAATCTGAGAGTTCTCACTTTGAAGGTTTGCCTGCTGAACAGTAATAGAGGGGGGTCCCATTAATCATTTTGTGTAAGGAAAGAAAAGGTGAAAAGAGAACTACAAAAATCCATCTGGGAAGCCCTTATTATAAATACTACTATCAAGTTTTCCAGTTAAACCTGGAATGGATCAGACATAAAAGTCAGCTATCTGTTTACAAATGAAAAGAAGCACACAAAGTAAAACAGTGCCTATACCAAGAAACCTCCCAGATGCTGGAAACCTGCAGGAGCCATCAGGCCAGATACGTAATAACTTCCAGCATTCTGATATCTCATTTCAATAGGACATAAACTAATGACAGTGGGAAAACATGCTAAGTGCAAGAATGATACTTTGCTGCTCGGTAAGAATGTCTGAAGATCTGAAGTGCAGCAGTCTCTGGGCTATTATTCAGATACAGTGGATAAGGCAGCTTTGCACTCTCTGATAGAAGTGATTTCTGAACTAAAAAAGGAGCTAATTCTGTGGAAGGTTGAATGCCACAGCAATCCCTGTACATTAAAATGAGATGCATATAATGGATTTCACAGAGGGAACAGAGTACAGCACTGCAGAATCACAGATAATCAGGGTGCTGTGTAAAGTCACTGGTAAATAGAGCATTTCAGGCTTGATTGCAAATGGAATGGATACACACAATTAAATGTCATTTTAGGAAAAGCAAGCTCCTTCTCCCTGCCAGTATGAGGCTGGCATTTGTCTTGACAGGAAAACAAGGAATGTAGGTACTGTGCACCAGAGTTCATCTTGCACTTTCAAGCAAGGACCTGCCCCAACACAAATGGGGAGCACGTCCACTGAGAACAGCCAGAACTGGGAAAACTGGAGGGAAGGCAGTTCTGCTTCCTGTACATTTCAAGAGCACAGAGTGCCAAGAAACCTGATAATAAATTACCCCACTACAGCTTCAGGGGGTGAGCTGATAAATTGCATTTCTTCTGATTTACTCTTTCATAAGAAAATCATCATGCCTCCTGGAGATGCAGATATTGCTGTATCAGCTTGCTCTTTGCAAGATTATAAAAGGAGCACTGAAAAGCATTTTTAGCAATGGCTTTTCACAGGTGAAGAGATTTGCAGAAATACTGACTACTCACTCAATTTTATCTTCTCCTCCTTAGTACACACAGCAGACACACATCAAAACATCCCTTGAGCTAAAACATAGTGGAGTAAAGTTAGAATAAACTGAAATAAATAAAAATCAATTCATTTAATTTATAAATGAAATATTATTCTAACAGAAAGGTTCCATTTCAATTCCCACTCCAAGACAGTCCCCACAGCCTGTCACTTGATGTTCCCATCAACAGCCTCACAGAGGGGAGTTTCCACCAAATTACTGACAGCTGATGGAAAAACTGCTCTGAGAGTCATGCCTGGGGTCTCCTGCTAATTCTCAGCTCAGATAGTGCCTGCTTCTGAGGATCACCTTTCACAAAAGATAAACACTCCAGAGACTCCAACTAAGACAGATCAAGGTTTTAGGAAACATGGTCTCATAGGATTTATCAGTGGATTAATGGACTTGGGTTTTAATGTTGAGAAGGTAGAAGAGAGCTCTGAAAGAGCCTTCCAGTATTCAAAAGGACACTGCAAAGGAAAATAGGATTAATTTCTCCCTGTGTTCCATGATGAGTGCAGGGAATGGACAGGGATGGTAGGAGCAAGCATTTCACCCAGGAGGGGAAGACAGAGCAGCATAGCCAGAGGCTGGTAAGGACAACACAACCACACTAATCACAGACCACCTGGATGTCAAGAATTCATAAAAAGAAACATGCTGTCAAAAGAGTCCAAGTCCTGTTTGCTCTTGTTCATCTTCATTTCCTTAGCCTGCACGAAGCCTTATGGCCATTTATGCACACTCCAATCACTCGGGAATGAAGGGAATTTTATTCCATAGCTTTACACCAACTCTTTCTATCAACTAAGCCTCCCTACAATCCTCCTGCTCATTTTTGCATGCTCAGAGTCCCAAGGGCTTAATCCCAGCACTGGCAGTACTGAAGGTAATAAAGGTTGGAGAGAAGTAATTCAAAATACCGAAATACTGGTGAGGTTTTAAAGACCAGTTTCTACTAATTGTATCTGAATTTTACACAGTGCCTACATAGGCATTGTAAAAATCCCTTTCCCCTTGGAAAGGACTGTAATTTGCTTTAACATTATGGCTTTGCGGACTTTCTTTACCTTCCCTCAGAGCACTGGAACTTTTCTGTAAATTTCCTGACTTATTTTGCACATTAATTTGGGCCTGCAAATATGGCTCTAGAGGCAAATTCTCCCTATGCTGGCACTCTAAATATACTCAAGGAAAAGCAGCAGCTGAGGAGAGAATGCTGCTGCACTGCCAGGGCAGTGTCCGCTGTCACTGGGAACAGGAGCTAATGCACTGCAACTGCCAGGATGTATGGGATCTCACAGGTCTGACAGACCCCCAAAAACCCACTGGAGAGGGCCCTGCAAATGAAATGGCAGGTCCAGATATTTTAATCTTTTGGTCTCTAGACATTTCAAGTCTTGGGATAACTCATGGAGAAGAGGCAAATGCTGTTAACTACTCCAAACAGTTCACCTGACATAATTTAAGGGGGGAAGAAAATAGAAAAATAATTTTAAAATATGGTTGTGACATTTCTGGCTGCTGTAGGGGCAAACTACTAGAAAATAAGTGTTACATCAACATAAATGGTCACTTCAAGTACAATCCAGCATTTCCTATCAGCCAACAGATTGTCACATTAGTTGATGTTGTTCTGATTCAGCATAATCATCCAACAATCAACACCCCCCTTTTTGACAACCCAGCAATTCAAAAGTTGCATTTGAGTGCTGCCCACTTCTAGGCATTGCCAAATCTGACTCTGGTTCATAGATGTCACTGCTTTTTAGGCCAGCTGTCCTTTCCTGTGGGCAATGGAGATCAACAGCTCAGCTGTACCCACACCAAACCAAAGATTATTCAGACCTCCCTTTATTTCCTCCACCATCCTAAAACTTGTAATCCAATTACATAAGGTTGCACATTACTGTTGCTACTACTATTTCCTAAATGCAAACTGGTCAGACCCAGTTATGCTCTAAGTCCTGAAGCTGCAGACAATGAGGAACAAGGGCTCTTTCCTCAGAGGAGAATAAAAGAAGTGTAAACAGATTGGCACAATTTTGAAGGTCAGTGGAAGTTCTTTCCACCTTGCTCCAAAATGTGCAACATACCTAAAATTTCAAAATTCACTACTGCAGAGGAGAGGGTGAAAAAGATCCCTGCACAGTGGTGTAATTGGGGACAAAAGTGCTCCCCAGAATAAATGCCCTAACAGGCCTCAGGGGAACTGTGAGTGTAAAACTCGCACTTGTTTGGACACCATCTGCCAAGATATTAAAAATGCGATTCCAGGCACAAAATGAAGCATAATAAATTCAAGAACCTGCCAAGCACAAGGGTTCTGAAATCCTGGTTCTGAGAGGCCAGGAAGAAAAGAACTGACGAGATGAGAAATGCGTTTCTTGCCACAGATAGTCACTCTATAAATGTCTATGGTTCGAAGAAGATAAGCCAATACAAACAAGACAGTATATTTGTACTTTTAAGAATCAGCACAATAGCTAGGTTTGAAGTACTTGTACTTCAAAATTATTTACTGCATACTCTTTTTCTGTATAGAATGTCATTAGAATAGAATATTAGAATGTCATTATCTGTCATTATACAGTAAATATTTCAGACCAAAAACACATCCAAGCATTTACTCATGGCTGCTCCTGGCTGCTCTCACACAGAGTTATGTTCCTCAGAGACAACTCCACCCTGCACTTCAGACAAATGGTCAGTGTAAGGCACCGCCAGCATCCCTGATTTCTGCATATTTAAAATTCAGTCCCAGACATCAAGCAATGAGCTTCAGAAAGCAAGCAGAGCCCTGATATAGCTTTCCTTTCCTATTATTTGGCATTTAGAAATGATTCAGATTAAAATTTTCTTATGAGCACTAAAGTCAGAGGATAAAATGCCAGCAGGCAGTTTACAGAAACTGATACCTCTGAAAGCCAGATAAAAAGAAGAATGTCTGTCCTGTGCTAAGGCTGCTCTGGGCTAATTGCACAGGAGTTTTCAAAGCAAGGATGGCAAAGAAAAAAAAACAAAACAAAACAAAACAAAACAAAATTAAAAAAAAATAAAAAAAAACCCACACAACAAATCAACAAATAATAAAATAAAACCTTAAAGAAGAAGATACAGGCCCCAAAATACATCTTCCCAGTACAAGGTATAGGATACAGGTGCATTTGCTAACATGTCAGAATAATTTTGTCCCATGACTCTCCTATAAAGATGTCTGCAGAGATTTATTATTCTTCCTTCTAAATCTCTGGGGAGGTTTCCTCCTCCTGCCCTGCACTCCTCCTCCCCCAGCCTTCTGTCGCAGAAACTGTTAAGAAAATAAAATGTATTCCTTAATTTGGTATTTCAGCAAGTATTTCAGTTGAGACAGGACTGTTGCCTTTGGTGAACTCCTGGACTGCCAATAAGCCTTTCATTAATCAATCACTAATCCATGTAACCTGAACGACAAATTCAGCCCATGGCAGCAGCATCCTGAGAGAAGACAGAAAACAGGGAGAGGAACTCATTTGCTCACACTCCCCCTGCCTGGTGAAGCTGTTCTCTATCCCCTCCCCAGGAGGTGTCCTGTGTAATAACCATGTGCTCCTTGAAAAAGGAGTGGGTACCAGGCTTCATGCTGAGATAAGGCTCCACATTAAATTAGAGCACAGGGATTTGGTGCTAAACTGCCTCATCACTTGGGGGCTTAGCTGACCTCAGAACCTCAGCTTTCTGGGCTCAGAGATAAATGGCTTTAAATGTTTCACCCAAATTCCCTTCCAGGCATGCCAGGGCACATTTCACTGCTGTCACCTGTCTTTTCAGCTATGTCAGCTAGAAAATGGATAGTCCAGTTATCCTCCAAGTACAGTCTGCAGCAGATGAGCGACATTATAATGTCAGAGCACCTTCTCTTTATTACTTTCATCAGCAAATGAGTGGCTTTTGCTCTGCAATTGCAGAGGAGTAGCCAAGGCCCAGCACAGTGCCCTAAGTTTAGAGTAGACACAGCTTTTTTTTATTATTATTTCCAAACATCCTGCCACTGCAGCAGGATCTTGTAATGCTCAGGAGTGAAGTTCCAGATCATTGGTGCAGGACTCTTACCAAGCCTCTCTGAGGCTTTTCAAGCAGAGTATCAGAGCTACCTCACTCCTGCTTGAAAAATGCCAGCTTCACCCCAATCTGCAGAGGCAGCAGAGCTCAGCCAGCTCGGGAGCCTTGAATTCACAGGGCCCGGGTGCTGACACAGATGCAAACAAAGCCCCTTTCAATAAGTGGGAAATGGGAGAAGTTGGAGGAAGCCCCTGGGTGACAGCTTCTGTCAGCAACAGCCTGCAGGCAGAAATGATGGCTGGCCTAAAAATACGGGGGAAGATGGTGGTGGACACACCCAACGTATCAACAAAATCAGGAAAAATAAATTGCTCATATAAAACCACAAAGGTGGCTGGATGGTTAAAATCATTCTCAGCTGGGCTCCTGGGCTGTTGGATGACAGAGGAAGACAGATGTGGTGTTGGCACTCCTACCATCTGCATGCAGAGCAGGGAACCCTCTAAAGCTGGTTTGTGGGAAAGTCCAAGCACTACCCTCTCCAGGGATTAATGTCCACATATTCCTGCAAAAATACAGACAAACAAGGGCAGATGAATTCAAGGCTAAGTCCTCCAAACACAACTGGAGATCCCAGACAGGGTTGCACTGGTGTTTCTTGTGGCACAGCTTCTGCAAATTTACATGGCATGCTAAAGAAAAAGTGGAATTTCTGCAACACACGGGCTGAAAGCTGTCAGAGCTGAGATTTACTATTGCAAAGCCTATTTTCCCCTCTATTAAGACACTAAGCATGCTGCTATTTCAGGCACATATCCCAAAGATAATACTTTTTGTTCCAGCGTGTATTACTTCTCTCATGTCTATTTTGCATTCCTAATGAAAGATCTATTTGTTGCTTAACTGAGTAAACCCTGATATCCTTTTCACTGGGGACTTGCTTGGATATATTCAGGGCAAGGGGACAGCTCTGCTTGATGAAGGCTGATCTGTTCCATTCCTCTGTATCCACATCAGGCTGCTTTCAACCTGCCAGGCATCTGCTCCTCCTCCCAGCCTCTCCTTCTGCCTCCTTGGATGTTTGCCATTTCTGTTCTCCGGTTCCAATTCCCCAGCGCTGTTCTCCTTCAGCTCCCCCAGCCCCAGCCTTTTCTCCCTCCCTCTACGTTGTGCATTTCAAGAGAAAACAATGAAATATTCAGACACAAAAATCTATACATCTTCTGGATTACATAAACACCAGGTCATGTTTGACTCTGTGTAGTGAGGATGTATATATATATATACATATATATATCCTGAACTTTCTGTCTCTTTAATATGGTATCCTAGGCAACCTGGGTTTTGTGTTGGAGATACAACTCTCCCAGCTTTTCTTCTTTTAATATAAAGATTAACCTTTGCACATCATCTGAAATTTTAAGAAAGTTCATAACCTAATTATGCCTAAACCCCATGAATTATTCATTTGTCTCCTAGTGAGATCAGATTTAATTACATTTGAGGGACATCTTGTACAGAATTAAATGTTGAAATCCTCATTTGCCTTCATTGCACCTTTGAACACAACCAATATTGGCCTTTAAGTGTACATACATACACATGGCATTAGTTTAAAATTAAAATAAACTTCAAATGTACCAATACCTCATACAACTAAACAATAGGCATGTTTACTTAGGTTCTTTGTATATTAAACCCAACACACCTTTATCTCCATTACTACAAAATTTAACAAATTAATACTACATATCCAGAATGTGGCTGTGGTAGATCAATTTCTTAAACAGCTATAGGCTGATACCAGCCATCAAAGAACACGTATCAATAACAAAGTCACAGCCTCCTGTCATATTTGGCATGCCTTAAATTCGAATTCAAGAGACTTTAATTGTAATCAATATTAGTTGCCTGTGTAAGCACTTTACAGAACACTTACTCTGAAATACTGATGAAAAGCATCTTACAGGAGCTATAATAATAATAATACAAATGCTTCCACCCTTTCAAAGGAATTAATTGCCAAAACCTAAAATATAATCAAGGTTTTCACCCCACCAAAATTTATTTTAAGGACAACACACCCCTGCACTGATCTAAATTCATACACATGTGTAACCCAGAAATTCTGTTGTAGCCATTTCCCAGTAAAACCATAGAACCATATTCCAGTTAAGCCACCCCATCATCTCTCTGTACTGAGAGCTTTAATTTTTGGGTTTATTTTATCTGGGACTGCTAATGCAAATACAAATTTCCTGACAGCAAGCACTCTTGTTTGTAGGGCCTGATGCACAGGCTGCTTCCAAATGAGAAAAATGAGATACAGCCACCTTATCCCTCACCCCCACAGCCTGAGATGAGACTTGGCAGGGGAAGAATTTGCACTGCCTCTGTTTTTGTGCCTAAAAGTTGATGACACAGATTTTTATTTTTTTTTTCATACAGCATTTCAAGCCCTACTGAGAACAGCCCGCTTTAAAAGGCTGCCAGTCTTAACTGCTTAGTGTAATTCTAAAGCCAAAAAGAGAGGTTGGTTTTCACTTGTATTTCCTGCTGGTTTGATTTTTGATTTTGTTGGGGTTTTCCTGGGGTTTCTTTTTTTTTTTCCCCCTTTGTTTTTTGTAAACGGACATAAGAATGCCTTGTGTGCATGTGAACTGGGTTTGTGTGGCCAGGTTTTGGTGGCAGGGTGAGTACAGGGATGGCATGTCTGGCATCCAGCCAGGGTCAGCCCACTACAATCTAAAACTCTCCCTGAATATTTGCCTTTTCCGAGGCACACAGAAAGGATTTGGAGAGCAAGCTAAGCACCCAATTCCTTCAAGCACCACCCCTTGAAAGCCTGCAGCTGCCTTAGTCCAAATTTACAGCTGCACTTTCAAAAACTCATTTGACTGGGAAGCAAACATAACATTTGGTGACATATAAAGGATAAGGCTTCCCAAACCTCTGCATAAAGCCAGCAGCAGACCACTGGACCTGACTGCTATAACCAGTGTGAACACATAAAAATCACCTGTCCTGGGTTTTTCCTAGGTTACAGGGCATAGTTTAAATGTGTATGACTGCAGAACTAGGACAGACTCCAAAAATTGCTTCCTTTCTCCTACCCAGCATCTTTTTATACCAAAAAGATTTACATGTAAAGCAATTTTCAAGTCTACCCTGGTGGTTTTTTTCCTGTGAGATGCCTTCTTGTGGATTGTTTCCCATTGAAACAGACAATTAAATGGATAACATTATATTTTAATACTTTAATATACAACATTTTATTGTCTAGTGAAATATTAATGAGTCCTCAATGCATCCTTATATAACAACTGTAGGTGTCTAGACTGCCTGCTTACTTCAAAACTGCTACACTGCATAAACTTAGGGTTTCTGCTACTTTTCTAAATGCATCATTTTCTGATGGGAACTCCTTGCCTCTGATAAATAAAAAGATTTTATGGATTATTTTCTTCACATAGCAGCACTCTGAGCACAAGGGTCTTTGAGCCCAAAGTCTTGCAGGGATTCATAGAAGGATTTCAGGATGCACGAAGATTACCCTGACTCCTGCTGTATCCCAGTAAATGTTATGTTCCCTCCTTTCACAAATAAGGATATTGCATTATACAAATTTGTTCTTTCAGAGGTCACAACTCAAATACACATGTAACCAGGCACTCCAGCAACAAATTAGCACAAGCCCAAAATCCCAGTGGTCCTGTATTTGTGCCAAAAATGAAGCCTCAACGGGACTTTACACATGTGCTTGATGCTAAATCTGTGTCAGGCCTGGCTGAACTGAGACAGGTTCAGACATGGGCATGGATGGGCTCTCCCCAGCTGTGGGAGCTGCAGCTCTTCCCTGCTGACATCAGGAGGAGGCAAGAAAGGCACCTACAAAGGAATTGTGTGATTAGAGCCAGAACGTGCAGCAGAGCAAGAGTTTCACTCTGGTTTGGGGTTTGCTTTTTTTCTTACTAAGAGCAGGTAAGATTTTTTTCACATGGGAAAATTTGAATTTTCAAATTTATCTGTTTAAAAAGACTCTCCATTTGCTTGGTGTCTGATTTCCATTCCTTCCTTATTCCAAATCCCAAGATGCATTACTTTTCAGTGCACGTGAAAATTTCACACCACAAGTTTTCTGAGAATTTGATGGTAAAGAGCATAAAGTCTGTTAACCACCCTATGACAAGAAAGGCTGAAAACCAGCTACAAGACTTCAGAAGTGAGGGGCCTTCCTAGGTGCTGCTTACATGTTCTGGAGGAGCAGTACCACTCAGATCTTTCAGTTGGCTTTTTCTACAAATAAAAGCTAAACTAGAGACATTTCTTGCTGCCTTGCAGGGGCAGTTTTCTTCTGTGAGCAGCTGCCCTGCTCCTTCAAGCTCCCCGAGCAAAGGATGCTCTGGTTTTGCACATCCTTACTCACCACTATAACCTCAAGGTATGTACAGCAAGGAACTCAGTGTCAGCTTAGTGAAGAAATCCTCTCCCGGTTTTAAAACATGGGATTATTACCAGGGGGCATTTGACACTCTGAAAAGTCAAACAATTTATTGATATCACCTGAAAATGGACCAAAAAATATAAAATAGGAGGCTCTGACCTCCATGATTTGTTCAAGAACATACAGCCAGAACTAGTAAAGCTATCTCCTCTACAAAAACACTCTTGATTTGATGAAATTGAAGTATTTTAAAGCACTGACCAGATCTGAGAGTAGCAAATTATGTCTAAAAATGTGCTTTTGTGAGCCCATCCAGCTCCTACAAAAATCAATAAGATACTGCCCATGTTTAGCTCAAAGCCTGGAAGATGGATTACTTTCCTGGGAGTGATCCTTCACAGCAGAGCTCCCTGAGCAAAGAGAAGGGAGAAGTTATTTCCCAGAAGATGTGTTCCCTGGGCCAAATGCTCCAAGGTGCTCTCTGCCACACAGGCACAGCACAACTGCCCTGTTTTCCAAAAGCTTTGTGCAGGTGTGTGGGCTGCAGGTTAGCACAGTTTCCACCCTGAGCCTGAAAAGCTTTCCTTCTCTAAAAATATGGAAAATCAAGAAAGAGATTTTAAATATATATATTGGAATTAACCTGGCATAATTTAGGAAGAAAAAAAAATAGCAGGAACTTAAAGCCATTTCAGATTTCATGGATAAGAAGAGTGAAAGGGATGCACAGCCATTCTCCTTAGACTTTTGCCCTCTCTTCTGAGCAGCTGCTAATGTTTTCTGTAAACACTGTTATTCTGTCTACCTCAGCAAGGAGCAATGCTGAGCTCCTCACTGTTTCTAGAATTAGCAGAGCTCACTGATGTCACCTGGAGTTAATGCTGCTGATTTTTAATCCCCTCTGATCTGTTTCAGAAGCACTAGTTGTGGTGGTATGAAAGTCACTGGAGCTCTGAACTCACTTCTGTTGTATTGAGGGCCCTACAACTCTTTCTCTTCAGAGAATATTATATTGCTATTCATCATAATTCAGCTTTGGAGCCATCACAAAGAAAACACTGGAGATAGAAAACAAGGAAAACAGGAAGATGGTGCTCCAATTCAGGAATCTGCGGCAGCCCCAGATCAGCTGGCACAATCCCACCTTTTGCAGGAACAGGGCTGAAGGCTGAAAAAATCCCCTCAGGATGCTCACAAGGATTAACAACAGACTCAGGTGGAGAGCTGGAGGTGCTCAGAGGGGTTTCAGTGGGAAGAGATTTTGCTTTTTGTTGACCCTGTAAGCCTGATATCATTCTTTGTGACATTGGGCTAGAAATTTTATTCACACCTCCTACCAATTCCTGTTATGTGTGTTAATTTTGGTTGCCTGTAGTAGGGCGTCTTGTTGATGTTATTTATTTTCTGCAGTGCCACTGCCTGTAAGAGTTTTGTTGGAAACTCAGCTTCCAAAAGCTAAACACCTTGAGAAGGTCAATCAGGAGATACAGATCAAAAACATGAAGTAGAACAATGCAGAATTTCCCCCAGTCTTAAGGTGTGTTTAAATACCTTGAGGGAGATGTTGCTTAAAGTGAGACAGCAAAACCATGTGGCCAGAATATGAACAAAATTGCACCAAATCAACCTTGAAATAAAACTGCTCCTGTTATCAGTGGTATAATAGCAATTAGAGACTGGGAAAGAGTAAAAGGGGAAGCTTTAGAATCGTTCACTAGAGACATTAGGACAAGATTATGCCAATCTTCAATTGTAATAACTTCTTTAATGACAGAGGCAGTGAGATCAAATGTTTTAGCACATTCTTACCAATAAAAACAGGATTTCTTATGATAGTCTCTAAAAAGCACTAAAACCTATTGCACTTTTGTAGCTGTGATGTTGTTTTCAAACAAAAAAGGCAGCAGCTTCCCAAATCTTGGCTCCAGCCTACTCCCTTAATTCTGCATTCAGCTTTATTCATTGCTTCCACAAAACATCATTCAGTCAAAAACACATGAATAAAGGTTTTTTAAAGGGATGTTTGCTTCACTCAGTTCAATCCTAATACTCAGATGTTTTACAGTACCTTTGGGGTTCTAAAATGAAAGTCTTACTTTGGACTGCAGCAGAATTCAGCTTGGGAAACTCTTCCATTGCACACTTGCTATTTCCTATCATAATATTAAATATGTCTTTGAACACAACTGCATATACATCAAGTCCCTAAACAGCTCTTTAAAGGCACAAAAGAAGCTGAGGGTTCCACTGAAACTTTCAGATTTGTTATCAAACTATAAGTGTTTTGCAGCTCAGAAGTTATACTAAATATAAAGGTCAGAGAGACACCCTTTTGACTTTCCTGTAAAAACACAGCCTTCTCTTCCTAAAAAAGCTCTGAGCTGAGAAGAAAATTAACTCATTCTTCCAAGGATAATGGTGAGCAAAGTAACAGCTCCTAGAAGACAGCATCTTCTTGAAGCAAAATTTTTTAATTTTACAATATCACAGGGGTCCAAAGAAAAAACTTTACTAAAAAAAAGTTATTTCATTATGTCAACTTTTACTCCCATATATGTGAAAAATAATGGTGGTTTTTGTTATAAAGGAGACACAGTGGGCAGTAAATTCAGTGTGCCAGGGGCAGATGTTGGCTGGAGGTGTGAACACCAGCTCTTGAACTTGCCAGCATGAACACTCCACTTTTAATTCCCCATGCTCAGCCATGTGATGAGCTTAGCTCAGCTCAAGCTCTTAGTCCAGTTGGAGCAGGAAAGCCTATATCTCAGCAGAGCAGCTGCCCTCCCTACCTGCTGTTGGTTGAGAGAATGAAAAAGGGAAGACTTGTGACTTTTTCTTCCTCTCTGCTTCCTCTCTTTGTGTTTGGTCACTGGAAACTGAGCTCACTGTGCAAGGACAGAGCTGCTCACCTGCTGTAAATTCAGTAAAACTACCAAGGATGCTTTCCAAAAGCCTGGGCAATTTAGCTGCCCATCACATCCTTGCTTCTCCTCACATATATTCCTTCAAAATGTTACTGACAGGCTCACTGTCACAGCTTTTGTCCAGAGGTAGGCAACTTGCATACACATAAAAACAGTGAAAGAAGGTAATCATGCTTTTCATATGTAAAGTTTCAAATGGAAGTGGAAACAAAGAACTAATTAAATTTCCCCAGGCAACCCCCTTTGTCATTCCAAAAAAACTTATGCCAATTACTACTAAATATAATATTCCAAAGAAATTCTAATAACATTAACACAGTTTTATCACCCTTCAAAGAAGAATTTTATTAGATATGAGTCAGTACTGAAGGCATTTGAGCACAAGTTTGCAAGAATATATATACTGTATCATAAATTTTATATACTAAATCTGGAGAGTGGCATTTGAAGACAGAGACATTGAATTTTTATATTTTGGCTGACCTTGTTTTGATTACAGAATTGACAATAAGCTGCAAACACTTATTATGATAATTTCTGTTGTTTGCATTTCAGTTACTATAAAGTGCTAAGAAAGCAGGGTAGACACTTTGATATAAATACAAATCTAATTCCAAAACAAATAAACAAAGTCTGTAGGATATTGTCTACAAAATGTAATCAAATAATACTCATTATCATCTCCCAAATTTTCCAAGGGGCTGAACAAATCCTGCTAAGAAGGTGCAGTGCTCATTTACATTCCTGGCCAATACCTGGGTTTTCCCCACTTGAACTCCTCTACCCAGTTCCCAGAGAGTCCCAGCTCCCTTTGGGTATCAAACATAGTCTCTAAAAGCATGGCCATGTCACCATCTGCCACTTTTTTCCCTCATTTCAGCTTGGAGCTGTACTAGGAGCATAGGTTGAAGTGTGTGCTCTCAGCATCACCTTGTCACACGTGCAGACAGCATCTCAGGGATCTTGTAGAGCACCCAAGATGAAGCACACACTTTACTTGGAAGTGGATACATATCAAAAACACCTCCTTTAAACATGACATGTATGAAATAAACACCACAATCAGCAAAATGCATTCAAACATCATTTTTTCAGCAAAGGAGACCGTTTTTCCCCCCCTCCCCAGGTTCTGGATAATTACTATTAATTATTTGACATTCTGTTGCTTTTGGGTAGGAGCACAAAGAACTGTTTCCCACTTAAATTCTGGAAATTGGGGCATACAGAGGGGTTTTTGCCAATTGTACCACTCACCAAAGGGGCTGCTGGCAACCCAGGCAGCTTCCTCTTCCTAGCCTAAAAAGGTTTTCTCCACAGCTGCAGGGAGTCCCTCCCAGCTCATTAACTCCAAAATGAAATTAAGGGCGTTCTTATCCACAGGGTAAATCCTACATAGCCAAACACTCCTCTAAAATTTTGACACAAAATTTTGCACCAATAGCGCTAAAATAATAAAGGAAACAATACCCATCTTTGCTATTTGTTAACAAATCCTTGCCCGATTTATAGCCTAAGGACAGTAAACCACCAAAGACAATTCTAAAGTCAATTCGTATCAGCCTTGCTAATGCAATCAGATATCTCTCTGGGTTTTTTTGAAAGGGAGTTAGGCTGGAAAAAAGTGTACCAGCTTTCAAAGGGGAATGCCTCAGCCTAGGCATCACCCTCCTCTGCAGCATTTTGCTACCCCACTTCTAATTCCAAGCTCTCCTGCTACCAGGGAGGCACTTTTGGAGAAGAGAGGGGAAAAAAATCCTCAGATGAAGTATAATGCATTCATACATATTCAGGAATTGGTGTAACTTGTATTTCAAATCTTTAGAATGTGTAACTAAATTTTAATGATGGCTTTATTGGGTAAGTGGGGAAGGCTGTGGGTATGAGCAACTCTTATGGTGTTATATAGGATAAAAAGCCATGTCATTCCTGCCTACATCTACAAACATTCCTGAATGTCCTTCTGAACAGAAAATTAAATGTGCTAAGTGAAGTGAAAAAACAAAAAAACCCACAACTTTAATAATAAGCTCATTTCCAAGAGATTTGTGTTTAAGGTTCTCTTGTATGCACTCTAGTGCAGGTTTTTTTAATTGTTTCCTCTTTCCACATGAAGGGACTTCAACCAGAAGAAAATAATTTTTTAAGTGTTGACCAAAACACATACAGGAGAGAAACCCAAAAGCCCAGGCCTCTTTAAGAAAATGTTGATTTTGCTTTGTCACTGGTAACTGGTAAACGCAAAGAACACAATATCAAACTCCTGTAAACACTTTTAAAAGTTACATTCAGCTAAAAAAAGTTTTACTGAAATGCATTTGACATCTCAATGGTGTCTAAAGTATAAATCAATATTTAAAACTAAGTGAATCTTAAAATCCTGCACTTTTCATATAACTGAGTAATAATTTTAAATACATTATAAAACTTAAATTATTTTGGTAAAAGCTCTTTAATATGGATGTCTAAACTTCTTTTCATGGATAATAAAAACCAGAAGAAGATACAAATAGTCCGTAATTTTAAATACAAGCTTAATTCTCTAGGACCTAGTTAAGAGCTACACATTACCACACAACTTCTATCTGACAAAATACCAAAATCAGATTGGTATTTTTGCCCTGTTGTTTTGTCTCACACAATCTCTAATCTAATCCATTTCCTTCCCTCCTATAACCTTTAATTTCATCTCATGTATCTTCAGGCCACTTTCTATGCTTTTGAAGCTGTTCTTGTTGCTCAACAAAATCTAGGGTCTAATACAAGATGCTTGATGAAAGAATAGAGAAAAGATGCTTTTCTCCAGGCCTGGTACTAAGTAATTTTTCTTTATGGTTTTCTTCCTATAGAGAGGGAAGCAATTCGTTTTACTGAATTCAGCTACCCCACACTCACTTCATTTCAGATTTCCTATAACCCTCACTAAACCTGATCACAATAAGTAATTACCATGAACCATCCTTTGAAAGCACATGTTGGACTAGCCAGGCAGACCTTATTCCAATAACCAACACGGCATTATCTGCTTACCAGGTGCCCTGCACAGTAAATTCACTGGATTAAAGCCACCTGACAGCACATAAGGCAGCTGACCCACATGCTGCTCATGTGCTTAAGTAACTACATTATTCAAAAATCATCCAGATAAACTTCTTGTGTTACGAGGTGTATCTTAAATTAACCCAAAGTAGGGGGATTGTTTTAGGAGTATATTTATTAAATCAAAATCCTAGAAACCTAGGGACAGACAACACCATGCCCACCTGCTTAGATTTCACCTTCAAGCTGTGCCACGTGAAATAACAAAGCACTGCATCTTAAATACAGGGACTATCCTAAGACTGGGAACTGCTTTAGGATTTACATCCAGCTGTGCAGCTTTGGCTTCGTGCTCAGCATGGCACACAGAGAAATTCAGTCGGTATTTTTCAGTAACCTATCCTTCCCGAATAAAATCTAACTAATTAAGAGTCAATTTGATTCAATTACAGCATCAAGCCAAGCTCCCAAAAGACAGAGATGAGGCTGATAAGGCCTTTTGAAAGCACAAAATCTAGACTGCAATTATGTTCTACAAGGCTCCTCTTCTAAGAGTTGAGCTTCCCAGAGGAGAAGAGGGCTTGGCATTTGCAGGTGGCCCCAGCCCCACACAACATCCAGGTATTAAAGGTGTAGCACTGTCACCAGTATTAGCAACTCCAGATTACTTCAAATACTTCTGGAGTCACTAATTATCTGTGAGACCTTATGGAACAACTACATTTTAATTTTTTTTCTCATGACTGAGATTGCTTTGAAGAACAGCATTTCTTATTCACTAATATCCTCATAACAATGTGTTCTTCGGCACTGATTTACATGTCTGAGTGGCCGTGTAAATTACATTGCACACAGAGGCTCAGGTGCCTCTAACACACTGTTTTCCATTATTCTGAGTAGCCAAGCAATAAGTGTGTTTTAATTGGAACCAGAAACAGATACTTGCTATGACCCAACAGTCCCTTTCACAGAGATACCGGGTGCCCATGGTATGCATTTTAGATCCAGGCTTCCCTGGAGTTTAGAGGTGAGCATGTGAGCTGCAGCTAAAATTAATATTTCCTTCTTCTGAACACTGAGATATTGAAGCAGAAAACTAATCTTATTCCATAACTCACCCCTCTGACCTGAATCTTCTCCAGCTAATGAGGGCTGGGGAAGGGACACTGCTACTCATTTATTGATGCTGCTCAGAGATTGAAAACTTCATATTGTTGGAGAAGTTGCAAAGGCTGTTTTTGATTTAAAGACATTTCTGGTACTGGCAACTTTGCCAGCCCATCTTTCATTCAAGAAAAGTTTAAGGGAAACCCTTATCAGCCTGATAAAAGTCCTCAGTCTGACACACAGCTTCAATGGTAGGTCAGCCAAAGATCCCCTTTTTTTCTAAGGGTTAAGATCAAGCATCTCCTCATTATTTTGCAGTTTCAAATGTTTTTAATCTGTATTAAAAAATATCATTTCTCCTAAATGCTGCCCATCAGATGCAAGTCATGGGATTCCTGGGTGACAGGGAATATTGCCTGCTAATAATGAAAAAATATTTAAGAAATGAAACTATAAACTATATTCCTTGCTCATTATGTCTACAGTCCTACTTTAGTGTTACACTGTGGGAGCTGAGTGGCCAGGGATGGAGAGCAAGCTGACCCTGGTCAACAACAAAGTGGGCATCAATCTGAGACCATGGGGAACAGGATGCTAAAGGAAGACACCTGGATAAGATATGGAGAGGAGAATGGAATTATGGGAATGGTTATGTTAATGCAGTAGAGTCAAATAAGGTAACATTCTTAGTTATTGTTTGGGACTGGATAGTAACATTTACATAAAGGCTAATACAGTTGTTCATTGGTTGACTGCCCTACAGAAACTCTCTAACAAAGGTTCTACATTATCATAATGTAGATAATCATAATTAATCCCACTGAAGGGCCTCCTGAGATTGTTCTACACTGTGTACATCTTCTCTTTCTGTTGGCACATTAATAAATGATTTTCTGGCCACCCTCAGTCACTCCCATCTCCATTCAATTGCCACCCCAGCTGGTCCGAGGCAAGTCCCATCACTGACACCATTACATGTGGTTTTCTACTCCTACTCCAAACGGTTTTGCACCTCCTTGCAACTAAAATTAGAGTGAAAACACTGAAATTGGACATTACAATGCCCAAAAGTACAATTAAACCTGTAAAACTGTATCTGATGATAAATAAGTGAAAGTTTAAAATCCAGGCTAAAGGAATGATGACCATTACCAAGGGGTAGAAATTTCCTTAAGTTCTCCAGCTTTGCGCATCGAGTAGTAACAAAGAAATGTGTAATTCAATATTATCCTCACATTCCTGAACTGCTCCTTTAATCTGCATTGTTTTGATTTTGTCAGTGTATCCGTTTAAAAAAAAAAAGCTTTTTTTTCCTTTAAAAATGCTGGAGAACTGATATAGACTATTTTTCCTTACGCATTACAAACAGAAATCAGAAAAAAAATGCAGTATATTCAGTACTGTAAATATAACCTGAAAAATCGGTGGTGGAACAAATTAGACAAATTTAATTTCATTTTTCACATTTGCTCATTTACCCAATAAACAGAAATGGAACTTAAATTAGCTCATTAGAACCACTAAGCCAATACATTTCTGTTCTGAAAATAGGCCGTATGTCTCACTCATGAAGAGTTATTAAATAGAAACCTTTCTCGAAAAAACTTCTTAACAGATTCCCTTCCCAAACATAACAAGTGAACTCATAAACAGACACAATGTTCTAAAGAATTAGAAATACAGATACCTAAAGAATTATTGCTGTTTTAGTCTCAATGCATTCTTTCAGTGCATTCCAACTTCATTAGCATTCAGACTGCCTTATAGCTGGAAGGATAGAGCAGGAAAAAATAACCTAAAAATGGAAAAACTGTACAAAATGTCACTCAGAATGTGGCATTACATGAAAATGAGGTGGTAGACTCCAAGGTTACCTGACACAAAGCCTGGGGCACAGAATTCTGTATCCAATATCCATGTTGGAACGGGCCAAAATGCCCATGTGCATTCCCTGTGTGCCCGTTTTCAGCACCTTCAAGGCCAACAGGAAAAAATAAGTAATTCTCATTAAAAAATACAATTAAAAGATTCAGTGCACAACTCTATTTTTGCACTAAATTTTTACTACAATCATCAGAATTCTTTTGCTTCCCCCCACTCTCCCCCACCCCCTCAAGGCAAAACTAATTTGTCCTTAATGATCAACACAGTGCTGGTTACCACGTTTGTGGTCTGGTCTAAAAAGCAAACATGCATCCCCTCCCTGACTTCTACTGTGTTTCACATCAAACAAATTCTTTGCAACTTTACTCAGGGACAGGACAAAATATTTCAGGCTTGGAGATGAAAATAAAGGTGTAGCCAGTGATTAGACCAAAGACAAGCACATTCCCCTCCCTTCAGGAGGCACAGCAGTAGAAATCACAGATAAACTTGTCACTACCTGATTTCTTACCCCCCAAATTAAGGCACTTTATTTTAAATACAATCACTATGACCACACACACTGAAATGTAGAAGATGCAAATAAGAAGAGTCAATCATTTGTGCAAAGCAGTCAGGATTAGCATTAAACTTACCATCTAATGATGTTTAAGAAGCACTTAGAACATCATTCTCTCTGTGTGTTCATGAGAAAATGTGGTTTTCTTATTAATTAGAATTTTATCAGATGGGTACAAAAGGTAATTTGGAAAAAGGAACTTTTTAGGCCTAGGCATGGGATACAATGGTCTGAGTATGGTGGGAAGTAACAATTTAGGTCACACAGATCTTGCCAATGCAAACTCCAGGTTAACAAGAGATTTTAGTTCTGATTTACACCATAGGTGGTGAACACAGAGTCACAGAAAATATTCCTTCACCTTAAAGAGGATGTGTAAAACATTCTTGCTGATACAAATCAATATATAAAAAACACCCACAAATTGTCAGGTCCCCAAAAATTCATCTCTGAAAAGAATGAGAAACCCTTACAATCACAGGATCATTAAGGCTGGAGAAAATCTCCAAGATCACCAAGTCCAACGTTTGACCAAACACCACCTTGCCAATTAAACCATAGCCCTGAATGTCACATCCAGTCATTTATTGATCATTTCCAGGAATGGTGACTCCACTACCTCCCTGGGCAGCCCATTCCAATGCTTGACAACCCTTTCCATGCAGAAATTATTCCTGATGTTTAACGTGAGCCTCCCTTGGTGCATCTTGAGGCTGTGTCTTCTTCTCCTGGTTGTATAGAAGAAGAGATCAGCCCACACCTGGCTACACCCTCCTTCCAAGGATTTGTCNAAGGAGAGAAAGAAAAACAACTTACTACTAGAAGTGTTTATATTAGAAAAAAGTAAAATTCAAATTCAAAGTACTGGCAGCCAAAGCAAGAAGCAAGGAATTCACCTGAAAGAGTCTGTGAGGGAAGTTAAGAACCATCTGCTTGGAAGAAATCTTTTAATTCTGAGAAGTCTCTAAGGTACTAAAGAAGGCTTAGGTTTCACTGCAAGATCAACAAAGAATTAAAACAAAATACAAGTGTAAGCATAACTGTCCAGAAATCACCTGAAGTGAAGTACTCTTGATGCAGCATTTCTCCTCCTTCAGTTTTGCTTCCAGGAGCTGACAGGTGTTCCAGCAAAGCTGCTCACTCGCAGGTTTTTGTTAAACACTTTAAATTGGAGGACCAAATAAAGGAGGAGGGGATGAAAAGAATAAGAAACCATGTCATTTTACCCAGCAGTTTGCCCAAATATGTGCCTTGTATAACACAAGGAGCATTAATAGCTGTGGATGGTTGACAGACTCTCCACTTCCCACATCCATTTAAGCTCTCATGGACCTACTAGGAGAGATTAAACAGGCAAAATCTTGCAGCTGAGGCAAGGGATCATTCTCAACTGATAAGACCTCTCCCAGACACTGCCAGCTTTCCCAGAGACCAATAAAGAGTATCACATGAAAATATCATTAAATGAGATCTTGCAAACTTCAATGTGCCCTGCACCCCTCAAGGAGGCAAATTTGGGATGAAGGAAGAAGTAAAACTGCTTCAGTTATTGTGAAGCTTGTACAGCAACACCTAAAGGGCTTAAATATATTCCATATATTCCACTTTGTTACTGAAAAGGCTTTTCAAGATTTCTGCCAACAGGGCTTTTGTGGGTGAGAACACAGGTCTAGACAAAATCTCATTAAGTATTATTACACTGTGTTTTATTACACAGTAAATATTTTTATTCTTTTTGAGAATTGGATAAGATGAGGTAAACTGAAGCCAGTGGTCCCAAGAAATGAGCAGTACCACTTCAGGAAAACACCCATGCTAAGCAACACATCTCAGGAGACTCCAGCAAGGGTAGAATTAAATTGTCTCTGAGTGAGGATTTTGACAATCAAATCAGACTGGGAAAACAGAAGCACACAGAATTTTGCACACCCTTTGAAACAAAAACCTGCTGGGCCTGCTCATGTCCAAAGTTTAAGGTAACTTCAAGGTTGATCTTAATAAGAAAGTATCAAGTATCCCTGGCTGGAAAGGACAGATTATTGAGGGTAATCCCACTGTATTCCATATTTCTTTGTGTCCAGAATTGTTACTTGTGTCTTTAAGACGCTGTAGGACACAGATGTGCATGTTATATATGACATACATATATACATTTATATAGATGACATATGCATACATATAAATTTTAAAGTGGCACTTAACAAATTTTATTAGCATATATATACATAGATATATATGCATTTTCCAGCAAGACTGAAGGAAAAAAGCTGGCAAATCTCAAACCAATCAGAAGGAGAAATGCTGTTGAAACCCTCTTGCTTTGAGGACACAAAATACCTGTATTCAGTAATCCAAGCTGGTTTGACAAATTTCCTGAATTGTGCAGTTTCTGAATGATGCAGTTTCTGCAGTGCCTCTGGATTTTCCCATCAGAAACAGAATTTTCAGCTTATTTAAATTAATCCTCTGTCAACCCACACTTATGAACGAAACCTCCACTTTACTCAGATGCAGGTGATGTCAGAAAACTGAATTAAGTGAATCTGATGACCAGACTGGCGAGCTGGAGGTGAAAACCATCATCATACCAATAATGGTCCAAAAGGTCTTCCTCAGCATCTTATGTACCAGTAGCAGAATCTGTCTGGGCCTGTGTGGCACAGAGGTCAGGATGCCTCTGTTCCTCCTCATTCTTCTTGTTTCAAGCAGTCACCAGCCCCCTGATTTTTGGCCTCCATAGAAAGCATCTTTTAGCAGGTCCAAAGTAAGGCTGTGGTTTGGTATAAAACAGACTGAACAGGAGTAGCAGAGAAAGGACAGTGGATGAACCTCAGAGCTCAAACACCACACTTCAGAGATGCAGTTACGTGGAGATGGCAGGGAAATATTGTGTTACACCAGTGTAGAAGGCCAGAAAGATGCAAACAAATGATGCCCTAAATCCCTGCCTCATGTACATTTAGAGATGAACAGATGTTCAGCCTACAGGTACCACTTCAGAGCTCTTCAGATTGCAGGTCAATGTATTTTATACTTTATTTACAACAGCATGGCAACACCATTGTGGTGCATTTAATTAATCTCCTGTGACATTTGTACTTGGTAATGCTGGGCACGCTGCCATCAGTGTAGAAACATCCAGTTCATCCATGAGGCATCTTTTACTCCACTTGGTTTGCTCCAAGAAAAAAAATTCACAAATACAACTCAAGCTTCCAGCGTTCCCCTTCCCCCTTACTCCCCATTTCCCCTCTGGGACCTCAAAGGGATTTATGCCTTCACAGGCAAACAGGATTTTTTCCCTTCTCACAATCTTTTATTTTATTTTTACACCCTTCTAAACATTTCTGAAACCAAAACAAAACCCACTTTGCAAGCTGTGCTGGAAATTGGACTTATGCAGGAACCCCAGGGGGAGGGGTCCACTTTTCAACATGGGGTTACAATGAACAGATCAGTAGGAATTGATCAGCTTGATGATGGGGAAAGAAGGAATGCTGGAAGGCAAGATAAAATGTGATCAAAAGCAGTGTATCTGGCAACTTCCTTAGAAGGCACAAGGCAGAAACAGGAATTAAATGTATTCTGTGCTTATCTTTACAAACACATGTATTTCAGGTAGGAAATAATTGGGGAAAAAAAGGTAACTGACCTGGCATTGATATGCAAAAATCTTCCTGCCTTGTCTGGTGCAGACTGTAGGATCATCAACACCAGTACCCACATCAGGAGCAGCACAGCTTCTCCCAGCCTGAGATCCTATTCACTCTGAGAGATTCCTGGAGCTGGCACAGATAAAGAAACAAAACATTAACACAGAGCACAGTTTGAACACCAAAGCGGACAAGAGCAAACAAGATTTGAAGTTAAAGGGATTGCAGCCAAAACTTCAGGGCTAATTTGAAATCCTTTTTCCTTAACCACACTGAACATAATCAGTTCCACTTTTAATGTCAGCACTTTTATCCTTGCAAGAATGCCCTATGCTGCACTTCAAGATGGTTTTCTTATCAGCATGTGGCTGTATATGATTCCATGGACTTCTCAACAATACCTCCAGTTAGAAAGAGACAATACTCTGAATCTAAATACTCTGATCAATTTTCTGTATGGATTTTAATCCATAATACATTATATTTCCCTGTAATTATTTGCAGGAACATTCTGGCTAGCTCAGTAAACCTTCACCACTGGAGCATAATGGAAAAAATACAATTTGTCCTACCATCAGAAATATTTCCTATCAGTTTTACAGAAGAACAACGTGGACTTCCCGAAAATACAGGTGGGGAAATGGAAATTTATTCATAAAATATTTTGTTAGATGTGTTAAAATATGTGTACGTTAAACTAACTGGAATAAAAGAGTTTATTACCTCCCTCTTCTCCCCTGAAACACAGAGGCAGTTTTGCAGCAGGCACACAACTTCGTGGTTGCAGTGGATACTTCAACTTACGAAGCCTGCTGGCTATATTCCAATAAATTTCCTAAAACTTAAAGTTATCATTTTATTCCTTTTAATCCATAAGAAACACCTCCATCCTCCCTCCCATTTCATCAAGTCCTCTCTATGCATTAGCAGATCATAAACTATTCTAGCAGGTTCGATGGGGGGTTGTTCAGGTTTTCTTTCTAAGGGCATTTATCAACCCCTTGGAAATTTTCCATGCTGGCCAGGAGTTTCTTGGCTGGGCATCACAAGGTTGTTGCCCATGCTGTTCCCCTTCCTAAAGCACAACAGAGAACGTTGCCTGGCTGGTTGTTTGTGCCTGCCTCAGGGACAGCAAGCCTTAGCACTGTGAGACCAGAACACAATAATCAACTCTTCATAGGGAGAAATATTCCAGCTGCCCTTTTGAAGCATTACCCTGAAACAATAGCTTTTAGAACGTGAATATATTTTAGGATTGACAACAAATGCCTTTGCTCTTTACGTTCCTGTCTTGTGTTTGCCTAAGCCCAAACAAAGAAAGAAAAGCAATTAGAGAGAACATATTTGGAGCTATCACAAGATATAAATAAAAATCCATGGTACAACAAACAGTGTCTGGCTTCTGAGGAGCAAGAGTACTTCAAAGAAACAAACTCACAACAGAATGAAAGACATATTCATAATCTGATTCAAACTGCACAAGCAAAATCAACTTCCTGCACTAAAAGAGATCTTGTAGACACAAATGTGAGTAGGACCATACCCTAGTTTCATTCAGAAGGCACCCATCAATTTCCATAGGTAGATAATTGTCAGTCCTAAGGAGTGAATAGAGTACCTGTAAGCATTAGACTCATCTCAGGAAACCCACGTCCTGCCTTGATACCCAGAACCCATCTATTGGTGTTGCCAAAATTGCAGTTGGGTAGCTTGACAGAAATGCTCTGAAGTGCAGACAGCTCAGAGCCTGAGACTTCCAAAAGGCAGCACAGACAATGCTAATGACACCATAGGGCTGTGGTAACAAAGGGCTGCTGCTTCCCCTTGCAGCTTCTTTGCAGAGCTGAGGGGTTTGCACAGATCACTGGGTTCATATGCAGAAAAAAATATTGTATTGCACCGTTTTTGAACTGTGGAGAATGTAAATAGTTATACAAAACACACTCTGAAGAAACAGCAGTGTCAATTATCACTAAAATGATAATTTTTCTTTGAGGAAGGAGACTTTAATGAAAACCACCTTAATCCACTGTAATGGTTTTCAGTTTCTTAGGTTCTGCTGACACCAGGTGGCACAAAGGAAAATAGTCTCAAAACAATAAACATCTCTGGTCCTCCTTCAGCAGCCAATGACACCTCACTCTGTCTGAGTCAAGACTTGCCATTTCTATTACTACAAAACAAATACACTCAAAGTTTTAGAAGAGATGCCATGGAAGGCTTTTACAGGTTAATAACGTGCCATATGAACTGTTCACCCCCAAGTACTCTGGCCTTCTGCATAGAGTTGTGTTAGTGCAGAAGGATTAGTAAAAAGACATACATATGCTCTATACAGCCAGAGGCTTTTCAACCACCTGTACAATATGAGTTCCAGTTCTTAACAGGAAAAGAAATTCACCATCATACCTCATCTGGCACTTACCAACATCCCCCACATAACCTAAATACAAGAGAAAAAAAACACTTCTGCATTAAGAGCAAACTACTCTCTTACACAAAGTGTAAATCTCCTCTCCTTAAGTCTAAAGCACATTCCCCATACATCAATATATTGACAATATATTTATTAAATCAATAATAATTTTTTGAGATGGAAATACAAGGAGCAGCTCTAAAATATTGGGTATTAGGTTAAACTCACAAAGAACAAAAACATATTCAGATACTGCTGGCTGCAAGTACTAAACTGTTTATTAAATCAGAGGAGCTCTCCAAAGGAAATCAGCAACGAGAAATAAAATATTTGGACCATTCCCTAATTCAGCCTGACCTTTTGAAGTTCCTGGTGTTAATTGCCATTCCCAAGCAGCCCCTGACCAAAGATTAGTAGGTTATTGGTAACACCTATGGTGCAAACAGAGCTGTTGAGACCCCACAATGCTGTGGGCTGTCTCCAGCCCCTGCTACCACCTCTCCACCAAGACTGTGCTGCTCTGACCTCAGTCCCATTTACATCTCTGGCTTCCTAAAATACCCCACACATCACGTGGGCATCATGTGATGAGGTTACAAGGGAAATAGGGGGGGGTTTAGATGGGTTACACCTGCTCCATCAGCCCTTCCATGCTGTGTGGGGATCTACAGTCAGCCACAGCTCAGAATTTCCCCACTTTATTTTCAAAGACCATCGTCAAAAACATCTCAAGCTTCAACCTGGCTCCTCATCCCTTTGAAACAGCTCAGCTTTGAGCCATTTATGCCAGGGTGAACAGGAGGGCAGTTTTCATAAGGACTGGCAAATCATGGACTGGGGAGAGGACAGGGTGCTCTCCTCCTAAGGCATTGGGAATAGAATGACTTACAGTGAAACTGAGGTTGGTATGAGAATGAATACAGAAAGGTGACCAAGCTCCATTGTATTTTCACAGCATCTACTCTGATTCCTGCCAGGGCCCTGCCATCTCGCTTCCACCGAGAATCAAATATATGCAAAGAGTTTAGGAATCTCTTTGTAAATTTTCACCAAACCTTCGCTGTCTGCATAGTCCATAGTTACATGCAGCTGAGCTGAGAACCATTTCTAAACACTCAGGTGAAAAATCAACCAAAAATGGGCATTTCTGAGAACACTGTGGGACTGCTCAGAGTGGGCTGGCAGCCAGAGAAGAGCAGACACTTAGCACCAGTTGAAAACCTGCTTGGGGGGCTCTTGTCTGCCCTTTGCTGGGCAGGTACTGAAAGGAAAAAAACTCCACTAGTCAGAGTGGAGTGCTCCATGAATGAGCATCTCTGTAAATGAGAACATTTTTAATTAACTGTCCACATTAACTTCTAAACTCTGAGCTTAGCTACTGTGTACTTACATCAATAGTCATGTTATTTTTGATTACTGTATTTACACCCCAAAATAAAATAGTCTCATAATTTTTCCAAACAGCTTTGTAGAAACATCACTTATCCTACTGTTCCATTCTTAAAATCTTGTTTTTCAAGCTCTCATAGCCCCAGGAGACAGTATCTGAATGGACATGTTGGGAAATCGCCTGCAAAAGTTTTTTAGTGTTATAATTGTATTTTCTGTTTTTCAGCAGTCCGTGACAATTAGCAGCACGTTTTCATTAGTGGTGTCTTCTGTTGAGAAAACTTTTTTTCCTAAGGAATTTCAAACAGAGGAACAAGAGACAGGAATTCATGTCCCTCAGTTTTTGCTTGTAGCTCTCTACAAGCAAAAAAATCCATGGGATAAATACTCTATCTCAAAGCCAGGTAACTGTACTTGGAAAAGTGGCCTTGCCCAAGATTTGCTGCTAGAGTAAGGGCAATAACTTTTTTTTTTAAGTAAACAGAACTTTTAAATTACGTGGGCTTGGCTGGTTGGTGGTTTTTCTGAAACTAATTGTGATGCTTAAAAGTAGTCTGGGCACAGACAAGAGGAAGAATCTGTCCCAAACATACAGCTTTTCCTATGGTCAGATGGAAAACTATGTCCTTCTGAAAGGCAAGACTAAGTGCAACACTTCCACCTATCCTGCCCACTCACCATTTCTGTCCAAATGCCAGCTGTGTAGCTTGCCAAATTTTTACTTAAGCCTCGTGGTATTTAAAAAAACATGTCAGGGTGCAGTTCTAACACTAGTATCTTGGTTTGGCTGGTACTTTACAATACAACCAGCCTACAGTTAAAAAGAAAAAATAAAAACCACAGTGGTTACACAATGTGCAGCATTGCAACTGTGATGTGCATTTGGATTAAAAACTCTTATCAGTGAGTTATCCCTACAATCAGGGAGAGAGTGTGTATTCTGGCTCTAATGGCAGTCACAACAGGTGCCCAGGGCAGACTGGAGGGCCAGGCAAACCTGGGGAACAGCAAATATAAAAAGTGCCATCACCTCTGAAAGAAGTGAAAGTGTAACAACCTGCAGTCTTTCATTTCTCCCCAAAGCTTCCGTGGCAGTTTTGCAGCTTCTTCTCAGCTCTTGTGGTTGGCTGGCAGTTTCCAAATGCTCTTCTGGCTCCCATGGATCTGACAGAAGTGTCAGCAGCCCTCGATGCAGTAGGTGGAGCAGCTGTGTGGCATTGATAGCCACCACAAAATAAATTCCTTGGATGTGTTAGAAACAGCAAAGATTTCAGGTCAGCAGCCTGACTTCCAGCCTTCCACAGGAAAGGTGGATGAGTTGAAGCAATAGGTGTCTTGGCCTACAACTTCAGCTCTGTATCCCCCCGCTTCATTACACCCAGGAGTGACTCAGGGAATGCAATCCACAAACACCAACAGGCACTCAGCTGGCATCATTTGTTTAATAAAGTCTTTTCTGTTTTTAAAAAAGTTTACAAGACAGATGTGTTCCACAGGATAAACAACTAGAGTCTGATCTTCCCTTTTAATAACTTAGTCCATGCAGAAAGACTGGACTGCCTAACTTGAGGTCAGGCAGCAGCTAACAATTTACCAAAATATGCACAGATCTGCACACTGCAATGGAAACAGGTAGCACATGACACCACAGAGTGACAATCAATAACACAAGCCTGCTCAGAGAATTTTCAGAATTCAAGTGTAAGTTTAAGGAAAAACCCTGATTTATTCTTTAAATGGAGCTTATGGACTGAGAGTGAAATGTTCTGCTACAATCTGCCTACAGTCACCCTTTACTCAGCAGTCGTGTGAGAATGCATACACAGAAATGTCACAAGTCCTTTTCACTACTGACACTACACATTTACAACTGAATCTGATAGCATTGCTTTGGTTGGCTCAATACAGAATGATAGGTTTCTAATGTCTCAGCTCTGCTTTCCCATTTTCCATCCTTTTCCCAAGTCGTTGAGGAGTGTTGCTGAGGTGAATGTTGGGTCTTTCTTCAAGAATTCAGTGTAGCTTTTGTGTAAGAAACTGTGGAAGGCAAACAAACAGCAACATTATTTAAGTAGAGCAGAAATACAGCAGGATTCCTTCAAATCCCATAAAGAAAATAATCTTATTGTCACAGGATGTGACACGTTAACACAATGAAAATTAACGTTAGGTTATCCTAAAGACACTTTAGAGACATTCAGCTCCTTAGAAATCCATGTTATCAGAAAGACTGGACTGACCAAAGCACTCTAGAAGGCCTGCAAACCCTCTAAAATGTTCTTATTTCAACACAACCCAAAAAAGGTGATTGGAAAACCTTGTATAGAACAGAAATCATTACCCAGTATCTGACCACCTGGGAAATTCATGGATTTAAAAAAAAAAGTAAGGAACTTTGTGAGCAATGAATGATGCTGAATTATATAAATCACGGCCAGACTAAACTCTGGGGACTGGAAAATGAGAGAAAGGTTAAAACTTAATTTTGCAAAGCTGTTAACAACTCAACTGCACAGCCAGCTCATGGCTTCAGAGTGCAGATGAGGATAATAACACTTTCTTGAGAGCTTTAAAAAGTCAAAGTCAGCAGTGTGGCTTTTGCGGGGCAGGTGGAGGGAGGGAAGGTAATGAAAGCTGTGTCCTGAAGGCTTAAAGCTGACTGGAAGAGTATGATAAACACATATCTACATAGGCAGATAATCCATGACAAAGGATTCAGGTCTATATTCAGTCTAATTCACTGATATCTAGGCATGTCCTGCAGGTCAAGTGCCTGAAGGGAAAGAACATCTGCTGCTAAGGCAAGCTTGGCTCTCAATGCCTGCCCTAATGTCCTTATTAGATGGTGAAGGTCTGTGAAACAGCTTGTGACTAACTAATCCTGGGAAAGAACAAACTGAGGAGGGGCAGGTAAGAGCCATGAAAAGAAGCTGCAGTTCTGCCCCATCTCCAGCTTCCACCTCCACTGCTGGGGACTGTGCTGTATTTGGGCTGTTCCAGAGTGAGCTCCCTGTTAGGTGAGGACAGATGGAAATACAACCCTGGATCTCCATGTATCTGAAGAACACATGGCAGGATTCTGAGTTAAGTTACTGCTTTATTACCAGATCAAACTTTCAGATTTCCTGAGTCAAGATGGCAACAGTCACAACTGGGCCAGACCCACAACTCTAGCCAAGCACACAGCTGGGAAGAGGTTTTCACCCATCCCAACATTCTGGTGCGCAACTGCAGATGGGAGCAGAGGTTGTAAAATCTATAAAACCAACAAGATTATAAAATTTCACCTTCCAGCACTTCTAATGCCACTCTCTGCATGTGCTGCTTCAGTAAAACAGGCAGGGGGACAAGCATCACAGAGGAGAGAAGCCAAACCTGAGGCCTGCCTTGGATGTGCTAAGGCTCTCTTTCTGAGGACACATCTCCTTCTGCTCCGCTGCTGGCACTGGGGTCATCCTTGTTTCGGGGGGCATTTCTTTCTCTACTTGACTCAGAGGGCACCTTGGTTCTGGTCTTCTCTTTTCTTTGTTGCTGTTTTTCAAGTTTTGTCAGCTATTCACAAAGTAAGGAAAAAAATACATCATGTAATAAAACAATTTCAGAAGTCTATTTCTACAAAATTGTAAATGTGAGCATTTGTATAAAACTTGAAACTTAGATTCATAACAGCAATACATGTATCAACAAAAAAAAAAAAAGCTGAAGGCTGAGATTTTCAAAAATTTAGAAAGGACAGTGAATTATCACCATAAGATAACATGATCACCCCAAGTATAAAAGAGAAGTGATTTATTTATATTCATCTAGCACAAGGAATACAAAAAATACATTTGGATCGACTAATCCAAATGTACTTTTACTAATTACATTGCAAATGACTTATGAAGATTGGATTACCAATTACAAACAGACAATTGCTCAGACAAAATGAGATATTTCACTGTAACATCCAATGACATAAAAGAGCTATTCATCAGCAATTATTTGTCTAATCTCTTCCTGCTAGCATCACATTAAACACTGCAGGGTGGTTCAGTTATCTCTTCTTGCTAAAGCTGAAAGCACAAATATAAAAACCACTCCATTCCTAAGCCTTAGTTCCCATGCTACAAACAAATCAACAGATTTTTGACAGTAAAAAAAGAATGTAATGGGCAGGCAAGAGGAAAGAGAACAACAATTTAAATTGGCTCCTCCTCATCACACTTTGCATGATGGATGTCTTCACCCCAACTCCTCTTGGAATTTCTATCAGGTGAACATTGCTGAGACAGGAGTGTGAGCTATATTAGTTCTTTTCTGTACCTTTTCTGTCTCTTTCTTCTTGTAATTCCCTTTCCTCAGAGCTTTGGATGGGTTTGGAGTTTGCAAGTTGGAATGGGTCAAGTCAGTGCTTTGTGAAATGTTTTGTGTTAATTGATGCTGCTCTAAATTTTTGCCAAAGTTGTCTGATTTTCTGAAGGTTGCCAGTGAAGTTTTTGTTGTTTTGACCTCTTGGTAATATATCCTGTTGGAATTTCTCCCTTGTGTAGAACTCAGGGACCATGAAAAAACCCTAAGTCTTTTTAAGAGGCTCATCATGGGAGTTTTGGGCCTTACACTGCCAGAGAAAATCTAAAACCCAGTATCCTTCCCTGTCTTCAGCTCATGCTGTGGCCACCAGGAAGGTGTTGTCAGATGGGTAAAGCAGGCAGCCTTGAACTGTGAGGGCAAAACCCTTAAAAAAGCCAATATTCCCCAAGAAAGAAACAAAACCTTGCAGAATCCTGCACACCTTGGAAATTTCCTGGTTATTTTACACCTAGACACAGGGCACCAGGTCTCACTCCAAAAAAAAAAAAAAAAAAAAAAAAAGAGCTCCTGCTGCTGCTAATTATGCATGGTTTGGCCTGAGAACTCTTTGGGCTAAAACTGTGAGAGTACAGAAAGAAACATTAGAAACAAAAGTATATTTTTCAGGGGCCAAAGCAGGATACAAGAATCCAGAACAGAATTTGAAGGTAAAAACAAAACTGACTTCAAACCAAGCTATTTAAGGCAACACAGGGCATTTGTATTTGCTCATTTCATAGTTATATGACTTGTTGAGAAGGATGATATGAGGGACAGTATCAAAAGCTTTATAAAATCTAGAAAAACTAAATCCATCACCTTCCCTTCCTTCACTTGGCAAGTGACCGTACTGGAGAAGAGTATTAAATCAGTTAGAGAGGACTTTCCCTTTCGAATCCCCGTTGACAGTGCATTGTTCTTTAAATGCCTTTCAGCAGCACCCAGCATGATCTTTACAATTTTTCCAAGCACTGAGGTCAGATTTACAGGCTTATAGTCTCCTGGTTCTTCCCTCATGCCCTTTTTATAAACTGCAGTAACAATTTCACCAAGGCTAAGTGAAGCATTATACAAACAAGGCTGGTGTAGCCTTGCTGAAACACAACAATCCCTTCCTCCTTTCTTTTAGCTTAGAAAAGTTGGCCAGTGCTGTGTTTAGAAGATGAGGAAGACTCATGACTGCATGTGGTTTTCAGCACAGCTTGTGCTGTTTCTCAGCAGAGCTAACTCATTCTCCTGTCCACTCTAGACTTGAATTTGGGATTGAATTCCCAAATTCTGCTATTCCTTGTTTCTGACAAAAGCTCTCCACTTTCATCCAGTCACCCACATGCAAAAGCTCCCACATGGCAAGAAATTTCACTAAAGGCAGGGAGGTGCTCCAGATTTATTAAAAACACTGTTAATGAGTCATGATTAAACAACAGCTTTAATGAGGAGGAGGAATAAAATGTGAAAAGCTGTTTCACATTACATACACACAACCCTTCCCAGGACAGCAGGTGGCCATCAACAGGCCAGGGAACTGAAGAAAACAATGCAATTATTTAACTGTTCAGAGGCTGCACAGGAAGGACAAGGTCCTTGTACCTAATGGAAGCTGTACTGCTTCACAACAGGAATGCTACAAATTTGCAGAGGATACACATCATCCTTTCCAGACAGACCTTAGGGGTCACTTACCTGTTTAGGATCAACTGTGGCTGCTGGGGACTCCAGTTCTATTGTTACAGGACCATCATTCTGGATGTGGACCTGCATGTAGGCACCAAACTTGCCATCTGAAAAGGGAAGAGACAACAAGTGCTCAGGGCCCTTGGGAGGATAACGCACACCAAAGCTCTTACCAACTGTGATACCAAAAAGAAATAAAAAATACATAAAAGGACAGACAACTATTGAACTGCAGAAAGCTAGTAAGAAAAAAACAGTGTATGAGCACCCAGGTATGCTGTAGCTTGACACTCAGAGAGGATAAATACAAAGCTAAGTAGAGAAACATGCACAAAACAAACCAAGTTTACAGGTAATCACAGTTCAGGATAGGCAGGATAGATCTCCTTGGCAGGAAATGACATTTTAAAGGATGTAACAGCTCAACCTAGGGATCCAATTGATTTTTTGAAGGAACTTTAGGCAAAAGGTAAGAAGACCTGTCACCTACTCTGAAGCATTTGACAACTGAATACTGTAGAGCAGGGGACACAGGGGTGCAGCTCAGTCCCAACCTGCTACAGCCATTTCTACAGTCCTGCTTTAACTCAGGCTGGTCTTTGAGAGTTTCACAGATGTAACCTACACCCTGTGACCACAAAACCCTGTCAAAACGAATGCATCTTTCTTTAACAAAATGATAAACAAAGAATATTATCTTAAACTTTATTAGTGGGAGCACAACTTTTCAAATTGCTCTCTACAATCATCCCATCCCTCTGCTGTACTTCACTTACAAAAAAGGTTGATCTTTTCCATTTTCTTGTATGGACCTAAAAAAAAAACTCCACAAGCCCTTTTTTCCAGAGGGTAATAAAGTGGTCAAATAAACTCTCACCTTTACCAGAACACTCAAAGTACTACCATGTCATAATCTTGTTTTGGCACCACAACTACTGTCAAGGAATATCCTTCTCTAACAGTTCCCTCCCATTCTCCTCACATATTTAAATTTCTAGTTACTGCTCTTCATGTTTCCCAACTTTAAGACTTCTGGATGGATCAATTTGTCTTGCAACATCTTCTGCAATAAAATAGGATCCTAGAAGTATTACTAAAGTGACAAGTTCATTCTGCTGGACACCCATCTCTCCAAATTCCTTGCCTCTAAAAACCCAGCACGCATGCCTTCCTCAGATGAAAGATCTTCACCTGAGTCAGAGAAGCCACATCTGAGCCATAAAGACTTGAAAAAGAGGCATCATTTACTTCCAGAGTACTTTTGTACACATTTCAAGCCTTATGACCTAGAAATTTCACATTGGTTTTATACTTCTAAGCTCATCTGCTTGGAAAGTTATTCTTAATTAACCTCATGTGAATACTGTTGCTCCAGGTAAGAGCATTTATTCTGAAGTGACAACACTCACAAAGGGCGTTAGTCAGGGAGAATAATTTCAACTTGTACCAAACCTTAATTTGAGTTAAACTCTTCCTTGTGGAACAATCCTCTCATATCTGACTACTAAGGGAGTAAGACATTTCACACTCCTTACCATGTTAATCTTTACTACCTCAGAAGACTAAATCCACACACAAGACAGAGAGCAAAGGCCCTGAAACGTGAGGAGGAGCCTTGGTATGTCTGGTATTAGTTTGTACAACACAGGAGTGCTCAGGCCTGAAGTCACCAGCTCTGCTCTGTAGAGGGGAGTGAGATGTTTAAGAACACAAGACAGCACTGAAGCACAACAAGCAAGGACTTCTGATGCAGCCTTTTATTTCCTAGATGTGGATGCCCGTGTGTTAAACTGTGCTAAACTAGGAACCATGGCTCTGAACCTTCTCCAAAGTTTTGTTTATCAAGTGTCCCACTGTTCTTGGTGTGAAAGAATGGTTCTTTCTGATGAACACTTCCCACTCTTGAGCTCCTAGCCAGGTAGACCAGGGAGCAGAGAGGAGCTGCCTGCCAAGCACCTACAACTTCCAACAGCCAAATTCTCTGCTGAACACAAACAGGAACCCAAAAACACAAGGCTCTTAGGAGACAGGACAAGACCTTCACTGATCTTTCTTTGCCTCAGCTACACAAATTTCACTTTCAGTGATTAAATTACTCCTCTAAAATGCATTAAGCAATTTGTAGGATCGAAAGGGAAGGGCACCTACAGCAACCCAGAGAACCCAACTCTAATCTCCCAATAACTACAACTGTTGTGTGTGTGCCTGTGTGGATGTAGGGGCAATGTGAGAACAGATTTTCCAGACAGCAAAGAAGCAAAAAAAAACCATTGGCAAAGCAATCGGCACAGCAGAAACTTCGACCTAAGAGAATCTTAACAGACTTGGGTGCAACACACCACAACTGGCACAGCTTAATAAGAAAGCAAAATCATAAATTGACAGGTAGTTCCACTGCTGCCAGCAGCTTTAAATGTCATGACACAATAGCACTCTTAGGTTTCCAAATCTGTGCTTTTAGTACAGAAAAAGCAGAAATGAAAGCTCGTTTTGCAGAAAGCACTGGGAGAAAAAAGTGCCAAAATAAGGGCACTTAATATTCATTTCAGGTACCCAACTGCTATTCACTGAGAGAAGGAATTCAAAACGCTGCAGTCAAAATATAAACTGATTTGAAGGGGCACTAGAAATGCACTCCTTATCAGGAACAAATGTTGGAAGAACATATCAAGCTAGAAAAGCTTGAAAAATGGGCATTTTTGGACACATGGACATGTGTGTATTTCACTGTGCCTCCTTGGAAAGCACTGGAATAATTACCCTAACCTAGAGTCAATATGAAAATTAGCCTCTAAAACTTTCCCCAGCTATCAGTTTTCTGTCTTTTTTTACTTTTTTACTTACAAGGAAAGTAAGGCAAACCATTACCTATTAACAGACACCATTTAAAAATAGTATTTTCTAGAAACTTGTCTTCTGTCAAGTGTAGCAAAAAAATCAATCTGAATATGAAAATGGACAGAAAGCACTCAGAAAACCAAACAGAAAAGACTGAGTGTGGACAGAGCAGAAATGCACATGGAAGCCAGGCATTTTCTGGTAAAGAGAAAACTGTTCCACACATGACACAGAGTTGAGAAGAGAGAGTCTAAACCAGAAGCTGTTCTTAAGTAGCACATTACACCTCCCACTGTCACAATTCCATTTAACAGGATGTAGAAGTGACAGATGGAACTGTGCTGTCCATCACATGCTGGTGACACCTTTCAGCCTTACTAAACACACTTCTCAAAAAAATGCTCTTCTTGGGTTAATCTATCTGTACAGCACAGAACATCCAGCCTTTGAGGGAAGCCTGACCTCAGAGCTTGTTCTCATGGCTGTAACCTCTCTGGTCTGGTCATACTGTGCAGCCAAAGGAATACAAGAACATCATCCAGAGGAAGGCCAGGAAATGGCTTGACTAGAGGAAGACTGGAGTGATCACCCTGACAGGTTCTAGTGAAAATATTGTTAACATACCTTCAGCTACAGAAAATTACAGAATAAAGAAAGCAACAGTTAGGAAAGAACACACACAAGAAATGTCCACTGGTCACAGCAAGGACCTTACCAACCTTCTATCCTTACCTTTAATAAGCTCTGGTTTGTAAGCTTTTCTTAGCTGCTCTAGGAAGTTGTTATAAAAAGACTCTGCCTGCTCCGTGGGCATTGCCATGTGATAGTCAGGCTTGTTTCCCTTCAGGATGCACTGGAGAGTAAACTGGCTCACACACAACACTTCATACTGTTTATCCATCACACTTTTGGACCAGTGCTTCCCACTTTCATCTTCGAAGACTCGCAAGTTCAAGATCTTTCGGACCCTAGGCAGAGGAGAAGATCATTCCTAAATTGTCCCACGTAGGATCAACAGGTACCATACAGAATGAGGTAACAGATGGGTATTCAGTCTGCCTTCACATAACAAGATATACCTCTGTACCTTCATTCCCAGCCATGGGTATCTCATCACAGTCAGAGCCCTAACCAAGAGAGCCCTTATACAGCTACACAACAGTGTCAGGTCATTAATCCACATTTCAGAGTGTGGTACCAGGACAGAATAACCATATGTTACACAGCGACATAAAGATGGCACAGGAAGTAAGAAAGCTCACTCTTTACTATCTGCTTTTATGTGTTACAACATTATTTAACGTGTGAACAGCTTTGGGAATTTTAATCCTCCCACTGCAGCAGGAAATCGCACTCAGTACAAAATGAGATCATCCTAAAACAGCATTTAAAACTGTGGAGTTTTGTTTCCAATCATGATTCACATATACTCCTCCTGCTTTGTCACTTCCTAGCACTATTCCCAAACCAGGCCCCACAAGCCAGATGACGACAACACTTTTTCATCAGGATGAGAGGAGGAATCCAGGGAACAGGGCAGAACTGCAGCTGGCAGTGAAATGGTTTGAATTTTGGGCCAATTTTCTAGAGATAGGGGACAGAACTGACTGGCTCAAGACAACAAAGGGACCTTCACAAGTGGATCCTGAAAAGTAGCAGGCAGCTGCAATCCAGTCCATGTCAGGATTGACATGATTGACTGATTATAGGACTGCATCCAAGCCACTCTTCTGTCTTTGGCTTCTTCTGGCTTCTCCACACCTGCAGCATCAAGGGAACCTATCAAATGCAAAGGGTTTCAACTGCAGTCCCCAGCCAGGCATTCTGCACTGCACCAGAGGTGAGGCAGTCAGTGTAAGGCAAAGCTGAGACTTTGTTATGGTCTAGCACTAAGGCACAGTCACAAGAACATCCTTGCCAACTTGTGTGCATCAACAAAAACCAGAATTAACTCCTGAATGAAGTGGATTGTTGAAAACATCCACTGGAAGGCCCCAGCAGAAGGTTTAAATCATCATCATCATGCTCTATTTTCTTCATATAGATGTTTGTTGTTTCATTTACAGGATTACTAAAGTTTCCTTTAATAGGACCTGAAAAGCCAAGTTAAGCTGCTCTCTCTCACTGCTTCTGCCCAGATGCTGGCTTCCTGCCCTTCCTGTGTCAGCCATCCCAACAACCTGGAGCTGAGAGCACAGCAGCTACAGAATCTCCTGCCTGTGAAATTCAAAAGCAGCTTCCACATCCACCAAGGCAGGGGTGGGAATCGAGGGCAGAGCACATGTTACACACTGAGGGAGGCAAACAGTGAGGCAAACCAATGGAGCATGTGAGAATAAAAACCTCTTCTTCTTGACATCAGTCAGCTCCATTACCTATTTCTTTTTTGCCTTTGCATTTCTGAGGTCAGGCCTAGAGCAATAACCACTGCAAAAGAGACACAAGAAGCCCCTGGAGAGCTCTCTCTTGCATGTGTTTGCTGCCTGAATCCTGCTATTCTGTGGCCATGGAACAGATGGCCAGAGCCAGTCCCTCAGGCTGCCAAAACTGATTCCTGTTTGCAGACAAACAACTGACAAGACTACCCTGCCTTTATGAAGAACAAATCTCATGTGCAAGCTGAAAGGAAAGTTTGAGGATTCTCATAAATCCCATCTTTGAAGGATGGATTTCTTTTCAAGTCAAAAAGGACAGACACCTAAGAGTCTGCTCTTGATAAAGCACACACAGCAGAAAATGGGAACAGATTTTTCTCAATGAAACATGAAGAGAAAACGCTAAGAAACCTGTATTCAAGGTAAAATCTGAAGAGGAACTAACAGGCAAACCTGAATTTCCCAATAGGAATAGCTGATCTGTTTGGCTACTGCACAGGTGTCAGCAATGACAATGGAAGGCAAAAGGAAGGGAATGACTTACATGTGCTCCAGCTCTCTCTGTGTATCTTCCAAAGAAATGCCCAGCAGCACACACAGGCCTCGTCCTATTGAACTGATCTGTTCACCACCCACTGCAGAAAGAAGAGAGGGATAAGGACAATAAGACTAAATGTACTGTCATGTTTTATGGCACAAGTTAGGACTGTTTTCAGCTGTCCAACCACTAAAGAAAACAGCATTCCAAACCGTGTTTCCTCTGTCTTAAGTTTGTAGATTTGAAAGATTACACAGAAGCATTCTTTCAAAAGCATTCCAATGCCACCACTTCTTTATGAGATTGGGTTACTTACTCCAGCATTTAAAAAACACTGTATAAAGATTTTTATACTACAATTGGATCAGTTGTCTTAAACAGAAAGGTGGTAAAACCATCCCCGATCCTTGAAAAATTATCCACCTGGTTGATGCCACTAAGTGCACTCAATTTCTCTATTTCACCATTCCCTTCATACTTTGCATTATTTTTAATGATAAGACTCTGATAAGAATACTCACCGATTTTTTGAAACATGACTTTCAATAACCCACAAATTCAGCCCTCCTAATTGGGAAAGCAACCCCTTTAAGGACATTTACAATAAAACACAAACTATCACAGATATGTTGTGCTTTCCTAAGAAATATCTTAAATTATCTTAATTTAATTATCTTAATGTGGTTGACCCTGAGATCGCTGTAGTAAGAATAAATGTGGTATTAAAACCGAGATAAGCACCAGTTAGCTGTTAGAACTGCATCCATGACTGGGACAAAAAGCTCCAAACATCCCACAAAATGAAAGGAGATCAGGCTTCCAGTGAAAGCTGAAAGTGTCTGTGCACTAGTGGCTGGATCAGAGTGAGTCCTTCAGTCCAGAAATTTATTCTGCTAAGTACAGCACTGTCTCCCAAACTCTTCAACAGCCAGAAACAGTTTAAATTCCCCCCCCAGAAAAGTGCTACTAAGCCAGCAAGAAGCCCAGTACTGACAGGGTGTGACAGCTGTGGCCATAGTCCCAGCTGTGCACAAAAGCTGTGCCCTCACAGGCACATCTGCCAGGCTGTGTGACAACTTGAGGCCACCCTGCTGCACAGCGAAGACTCCCACAGCAGGCACTCATTCCCAAACTTGTTTGGAATCTGAAGCACCCTGAGCACAGCAGGTTCAAAGCAGTGCAACAGCAGGGACATTCCCTGAGGCCACACCGCTCCTATGGGAACCCAGTGGAGCAGTGCCTGGTGGCAGCAGGGACAGCGCCGCTGACACATAGGAGCAGTGCAAAAAGCTGAGCCAAGCTGCACTGCCAATATGCCTGCGATGCACGGAGGTGACTGTGACCATGCCACGGGAGAAGGACATGGACAAGACTGGCACCGGCACAGCAGCGCACGGCCGTGAGCATGGCAGCCCCACCGCCACGGCAGCACGGCGGTGTGACAGCACCGAGCCTGCCGGAGCCCAAGCAGCGTTCGGACAATGCTCACAGTGTGACTCCTGCACGACTAAGAGTCCTACGATCCCTGTGGGTCCCTTCCCACTCGGAGCACTCTGGGATTCCGCGAACGCGAGCGCAGCAAGATGACTGCGACTGTGCTGCCGACACAAAGGCGCTCCAGGAGGCGATGGCAGCGTGAGTGCCAACTCCGCCTGCCAAGCGAGGCCGCACACAGAGCCCACGGAACCCCACGGACACCCCGCGCACACGCACCCCACGGGGGCCGGGCCCTGGGGGAGCCGACCCACGCCAAACCATGAGGGGGAGCAAGAGGAGGGGAGCGCCCGCACACGCCCCCACACACCCACGCCCGCACAGACACACACAGCCAGCCGGCCCCGCGGCCCCGCGCTCGGCCACACTGACCTGTCACGCTGGCCTGGGCCACCCGCTGCACGATGGCCTTCATGGCGCAGCGCAGCACAGCGCGGCCGGCGCCGAGCGGGGACAGCGGCGGCGCCCTGCGGCGGCGGCCGCTCCCCGCGGGCAGCGCCCCCTGGCGCACCGGAGGAACCGCCGCAGCCCCGGCTCCGCCGCCGGAGGGAATTCCACAGGAGACGGACAGGTGCCCAAGGGACAGGTGCCCAAGGGACAGGTGTGCCCACGGGACAGGTGTGACCACGGGACAGGTGTGCCCAGGTGTTTGGACTTCCTTTTATTGCCTATAGAGATTTGGGGGATGCCTACGAAAAGGAGAATATGCACATAAGCAGAACGGCTCTAGGGATGCAGCGGGGTGCCTGGAAAAATTAGGCACTTGGAAAGGACCTGGAGTCCATGTGGAATGCTGGGGCTGTAGGTGCACGGGCTGGGCGGGGATTGGGCTGTAAAAGTTCCCACAATCAAAGATGGGGGTTGGAAGGGTACTTTGCACTAGGCCAGGTTGCCCAAGGTCTTATCCAAAACCTTCTGCAGCTGGGGCATCCAAACTCTCCCTGGAAAACCTGTTCCAGTGCCTCACCACTGTCACAGTCAAGAATTTCTCCCTTCTACCCAGCCCAAATTTCCCTCCTTTTTATTTGTACCAATTCCCCCTTGAAATATCACCTTCCTGACGAAGAGCCCCTCTCCCTCCAGCATCCCTGCAGGGCCCCCTTCAGAAACTGGAAGCTGAGGTGTGTGGGCAGAGGAAATAGAGAGAGCTTTCCATACAGCAAGGTGGCAAACCTTGGAGACCCATGGGGGGCAGGGAAGATGTGTCCTAAAAGGCTGGAGAGAGAGCCCAAATAGAAACAGGGAAGGTGATGTCCATAAGGACTAGGGAAAACCCCTACAGAATGAACATTAGTTCTGGCCACAGAGCTGAGGGACAGTACCCTACAAGGGGATAGAGCATGTGCAAGGATCAGGAAAACCCCTAAAGAAACAAAAAGCCTGGAGCAGAACATTGAGGAAGTTTTTAGCTTACAGAAACATTTCTGCACTTGTAACTCATCTCTTGTGAGCTTTTATTTGAAGGACCGTTATGAACTCTCACACCAAAACATGAAACCACATTCCTTCCCATTTACTAATCATTCCTAAAGTATCCATTTCAGAGCTGCCCAGCTGAGGAGCCGTCCTGGATATATCCTGGACACCCAGGTACATCCTGCACACCAGCTGGGAAAGCAACTTCACACCAGCTGGGCAGAGCTGCTGTTTCAGCAATGCAGTGGTCTGGGATGATGTTCTCAGAGGTCCAGCACAATGTTCTGAGCTTCTGAACAGCTCACTTTTCGGAAGGAGGGCTATCATCGGGAACAAAGAATGACACCACACTCCTGAGCAGTCGCGTAATAGGAGGCTGCTCCTCTCTGTATGTTATTTCTGTTGTCACTGTCAATCCAAAAGGATACTCCGTAACGCGTACTTCTTTGCGGAGCCCTTGGTTTGCAGCAGGATCATTTTCATCCTCTAAGGAATAGAAAAGATGATGGGTTGAGGGGCAGGGGAGACAAAAAAGAGCACAGCGATAAAAATGCTTTATCCCTTTATCATGGCAGCCACATGAGCATTCAGTATTCTTTTTTCTCTTCCTTGCATTCTGAGGGCCAGATAGCAAAGATCTGTTAACTGTAGCCAGAAAACGCGATTTACTAGGGTAGGTCAGATACCTGCACTGATACTGGAGAATTATCAATACTACAGAACAGTAACAACAGGCTTCCCAAGCTATCCACATTAAAGCTCGCCCAAGCAGCCCGGTGCAAACCCCTGCTCATTCCCCTGTCTGATCACCAGTAAATAAAGCCCTTCAGGAAGGACTGCCGGGGCGGGCCAGGCGGACACCGGGCTCGTTCAGCCGGCCCGAGGGGAGGGCGGGCAGCACCCAGGGTTACCTTCCCCGGCCGGGGAAAGGGTGCGAGCGGGCCCGGGGGGAATCCCGGCGCTGCCCCGCTAGCCAGGAGAACGCAGGGCCCGCCCGCGGCCGAGCTCCCCGTCACAAAAGCCCCGCCCCGGACACGACGAGCACCGACCGAGCCCTCCCTCAATGACACCGCGGTCGCGTCACTCCCGCCCCAGGCCCGGAGGTGACCGCAGGCCCCGCTGCCGGTACCGGTTCTGGCGTTTTCCTGGCGGCTGTAGTAGATGAGGCCGCCCAGCGCGGTCCAGCCGCCCAGCGAGTAGAGCAGCGCGGCCCTCGCGTTCCACACGGCCGCGCGCGCCGGATTCATCGCCGCCCGCGCGGGACGCCCCGCCCACAACCGGGCACGCGCAGGGGGGCGGGGCGAGAGGCGGGGTCGATAGGGGGCGGGGCATCGGTGAGGGGGCGGGGCATGAGCGGGGGGCGGGGCAAAAGGAGCCAAGAGCCGCCCATGGCACCAACTGCGGGATTTGGGGACAGCACTAAGAGCAGCGCTCCGACCCCGTTTTGTTTGTCATTAATACAGCCCCCTATTTGCTGCGACACTTCTTAAGAGCGTTAAAAGTTAAGCTACGGGCTGTCAAAATCTCTGCTGGCTAAAACACCTTTCAACTCTAATTACGGTGTGTGGAAAATGCGGAGTAAAACAGAATACAGACAAACAGGAATACAAATAAATTAGAAGGGAGAAGTAAAAAACTCTCCCAGAATGTTTATTTCGTGTAACAGTTAAAATCTCTAGTTTAAAAGAGAGAAAAGGAAACGTAAATAAATTGCTCCACTTCTATCACCAACAAGATCCATGTAAATAGTCTGCTCCTGCTGCTCAGTTTGTCAGTCACGATGCACTCGAAACTGCCAGCTTTTTAAGGTGGTCCATGAAGACCTGAAGACTCACATCATCTGTCAGGATTGGAGCTCCTGATTCCTGCAGTAAAAATAAAGAAATAACGAGCCTAAAATACTGTTGCTAACACAGGGGACGAACGGAAAGCAAATCAAATGTCAGCACTCTGAACTAATTGCCTGCTAAAACAACCACCTTTTTCTCTTCCAAAAGACATAGATGCTACTCTTTGGCAACAGCCCTGACATTATCCTCTCATAGAGTCTGAACTGCTGGAAGGATGTCTCTTCTTCCTAAAGCACTAGGAATTTTGCTGCCCAAAGCTCTACAAAGCAAGGTAAGCAAACAGGATATATAAGTCTAGTATTCTCAGCTAAATTAGGTCTGTATGTTTCCTGGTGCTAGCTGCTTTTTCCAGAATACTTGAAATCCATGACATCCAGGCTTGAAAACTCCATTCTGATCATCCAGTGCTGCTTATCTCATCAACAGCCATGGCAGGGACCCAAAGACAAATGTAACACTGTTTGTGTTAGTGAGACGGGATGGCTACTGCACACACAAACATGGCCATGTGCATTTTACAGCATTCCCAAACGTGCAGTTCTTCCATTGCTTACCTGGCCCCAGGCATAGAGGTTATTGTGGGTCTGAGAAGGATTCACTTTAGATAGGAGGAACCGGGCCTATAAAGACAAAACAAGAGGAGTTTGGTAAAATGAGAGATCTGTCTGCTCCCTCAGGCTTCATCTCACCTTAGATGCATGACCAGCAATGTTTCTCTGCTTTTGCAAGGTACTGATTTAACTTAAGCAGGTTTCAAGTCCAGAAATCCCTGCTCCACAGACAACTTGTCCCCAAGGGGCACTTAGTGCCCAGCTACAGCAGGCTGTGCTCGCCTGGCAGGGCAGCTCTGATTCCATGAGAAAGGAATCCATAGCACAGGAAACACCAGCACCTGTTCCTCTCCCCATGCCACATCTGCTCTTCTGAAAAGGGCCAGTGCAAGACCAGTGCAACAGGGTCAAGTTAAAAATCAACACCAAATCTTTGGTTTGGAGCATCAGTTCCTGCCTCTTCCCTGCTATAAACAAGCACAGCACACTGCAATTCCAGGAAAAGCAAAAATAAAAACAAATTTACATCCTCATTCAGTGTTTGAGGATGAAGAAACAGTCAGTCAATCAATCAGCATTATTGTCCTAGCAAGCTAACTACGGGCACATAACCAAATCATTAATTTCCCACCTTTCTTCTGGGGAATAAAAACATATTTAATTCAGTTTTTCCATTTTTTTCTACCCTCAGATTTCATAAGCGTATCCAGCAAGTGATCAGATTATTAAAAGAGAGAGTTGTAGTAAAAGCTGATGATAAAATACGCAAGCTCTGTACTTTGAAGAACAAACTTCACTTCTCATAGTGTCTGACTACCAGAACCATCCTTCCAGAAAAGCAGAATGAGTTGTTTGCTCTAGGCAACAACAGAATGAGTTCCTCCAGGTTCCTCCTTACCTGACTGCCCCCATGCTCAGTGTGGACATAACGTGGCATTGGGAATCTGGTCTGCAATATTTCCTGGGCATCATCCAGTGGGGCTTGCAGGAGGTGCTTAAAGTTTTCATATTCAGGCATGTCTTGGTATCCAGCTTTCTGCCACTGTGCAATGGTCTATTGATGGGACAGAGAGGAAATGAAAATGGAGCAAAGATGTCTACAAGCCTTCCCTTTTTACCCTGCATTTTGCTGCAAACACACACCTTCACTACTCTGGCTACAACATTACTTTCTGTCCCTGAATTTAAGCACAGGCATCCAACACAAAAGCTGGCAGCAACTTGTGCAGCGCCAGAGCAATCTGTTGAAAATCTTCAATATGTTTCAGTCTGTGCCAAGACAGAAATGAAGCATTTATAAATCACTGACATTTTGAATCTGACTTGGCCTTACAGTGTTTTCATGTTACTGCATGTTACTGCATGTACCACATGTATGCAGCAATTTCTCTATACATACACAGGTCAGACACTCAGCTCTTCCCTTGTCTGAATTATACCCAGCTGCTGAGTGTGTTGCTCTGCAACAGAAAATAGAAACTCTTTAAGGTAACTCCAGGAGATTTTTAGAAAGGGCCAGTATCTAAACACTTCCGTCAGTCACGAGGGAAGGAATATAGTAGCAGCTTCCAAAAAAATTTAAAAGGAAAAACTGGAAAACTGCCTAACTGATTTCTTTAAGAGCTGCAATGCTTAAGCATGAAAACCGTTCAAGCTGAAAGCTATCCCTTCTCTGAAAATACTTGGAACTATGTTAAAATAAGTATCATCTTGTAACTCTGGCCTGCTTCATTTCCAGTTTTTCTGGCCTTTTCCACGCATGATAAGGGATCACCTTCGTGGCCAAGCTAACACAACAGCTGCTTCTCAGTGCAGAACATATCCTTAGTGATTCCAGTATTATTTTTACCCTGACAGTGGTGGGAATTGTATTCCAACAGGCAGTATGTATAAGATATGGTCATTATGCTGTGTGAGCTTTGCAAGAAGTTAGTTTGTTAATATTTCACACCACCAGCAAAACTGTCCACATGCATGGCAGGAGGGAAGAAGCACAGAGAAAGAGAACAAACACGTTTCACCATACCTCACCAAGGTAGATAACTATCTGGAAGAAAGTATCCATCAGTAGGATTCTGTCAGGAAGAATACTGCTGCTGTCCAAAAGCACTGGCTGGGGAAAACAAAGAACAAAGTCAGGCACCCCTAAGCCCTTGGATCTCAATGTGCCAGAGAGCAATTTCTATGCCCAAGTGTAATGTTATATGATCTTGAACAAAAGTATCTTTTCCTTTAATAATTTTTTTTTTTAAATCTATAGGGGAATTTTGGCTGAAATAGTGTTACTTCAACTCATTATTTTGGGTTGATTCACCTCTTCCTGGAAAACACAGACTCACCTCAGGAGGCCCATGGAAAGAATAAGCATAAAGGATGGGCTGGATCATAATGAGGGACTGGGTCAGATCCTGTCTGGCAAAATGGTGCCGGTAATAGGAAGATTCATCTGGACTGTTATTGAAGACCTGCAGGAATGGGGAGCGTCGCAGGTGGAAGATGAACTGCACCAGAAAGAGGAGTGAGACAAACATCAACCAAACTTGCCAAACTTCTGCACCCAAGTCCAGTATTTTCGAACAGCAAATTCTTTGGAAAGAAGTCTAGCCCATCTTAACTCCTCAGACTTCCTCTCTTACCAGTCTCTTGCAGCACTGAACTACAGGACCAGCCCATTAAATTTAAAAAACATCTGTTCCTCCCAGCCTGAATCTGATCCATAGTACAAGATGTTTTATCATCATTCCCACTCCTGCACACTTTTCCCATGGCTGTGGGAAGTCACATTCTTACCTGAGGATACAAAGAAAATGATTCTGACAGCCTAAAGGAGTTGGGATCATCTTTGTTGTATTGTCCAAATTTCTGACACTGTTGGGAGCAAAACAGGATACTTTGGTTATCTCTCTCTTTTTGTCCATTTTTTTTTTAATAATAGAATTTACATCTCTTTTTTTTCTACAGGATGTTCACCATGATGTTCACCTATGCCATCCTAAATTTGCTGCTCACACTGGGTTTTCAGTTATTCCATGCTATACAGCTATATGACCATGATCTGAGTACAAACAAAGCAAGTAAACCTGAAAAGATATTGCTTCCATTTTTCTAAAATCAAGAATGCCCCCAAGCTCAGTGTCTTGGTCTTACCAGCCTGATGAGCTGCCTGTCCAGCCAACGCAGAACATCAGGTCCCTCCTCAGACTCAGCCCTGTACACTCCCAGCCGTGCCATGAGCACGGCAGCTGCCTCCTGGTCAAACGCAGCCTCGATGTGCTGGAGCTGAGTCTGTGCATCTGCCCAGCTGCAGGGTTAGCAAAGGGTTAGTGCCACGTGCATCCACGTGTGCCAATGCATGCAACAAAAAGCCAGGAATCCCAGCACAGACTGGAGCTGAAGTTGCTGCCATTCTGCCAGAGCACTGGCACGGGGTACTCACTTTCTGGCTATGGTGGTGACACGGATGCGCCTCTGGGTGCTGGAGTGTTGATACTGAGTGACAAACTGCACTGCCCCTCTGCCTCCCTGAGGGATGGGTGCATTGTGCTGCAAATTAAACAAAGCCAGCCTTCAAAACATGATGGCTTTTCCACAACTCTTCCCAGATGTAACAAGCCCCCACAGCACATTAGACAAAGATACACACACAAAAAATTTCTGACATTATTTCCCCATCACAAATCACTTGGCTGCTTTGCAACCATCCACCTGCAACACAGGGTGTGCCACTGCATTATCTGGACCTGTAACAAGTAGTTTGATGAGTAAAAATGATGATTACAAAAGAGAAGCTAGGACTGACCTGATTTACCACTTCAAAGTAAATGGCCAGAGTTGTACTGGGATCCAGACTACATATTTTCCATTGAGATGTCCCTCCAATTCCAAGTTCCTGCACAAAATCAAAAAGAAAGCCACAATTTTCCTCCAGAAGCAGGAAAGGTAAGCTTATGTTAAACTCTGATCAGATGTACAAGTAATGGCAGGCTTTCTAGATTTCTTATCTTTTGGCTGTGAATTAAGTTACTGAGGGCCATACAGTTAAAAGAAAGCCTTAGGAAGCAAGAATTTAGTCTAGAAAAGGCTGCAATTTCCTAGGGATGTTTCCTGGATGACTTAGACATTAGTTCAACCATAAGCCTAGACAGAAACTTTGCATTGTATATTTACTTCTTTATTAAAGGTTTTTCCACGTCAGAAACTTACATTTTCAGAGACACATGGCCCTTTAGCATTCAGGGATATACACGGTCCAATGGCTCCTGCAATTTTCAGCTCCCTGGAGGTCTTTAACAAGGTAAAAATAAAAGGTGATTGCTTTTTTTTTCCCCATGAAGTCAGTAAAATAGAATACACACAGTTTAAATTAGCTGCTCGGCTTTAATGAGATGGTATTTTTCCAGACCATCCACTGCTACTATCAGCAAAAGTAAGAGAATCTACAGAGTCACATTATAAAAATGAAGATGTATTTATAGGGATGAAATAGTATGAACTGGTCTTTGTTGAGTGAGGAGAGGCTGCTTTAAAATAAACAAAACAAACTAACCAAACAAAAAAATCCCAAACAAGAACAAAACAAAAACAACCCCAAAAAATTACTAAGCTTCCAAATAAATATCCCTCTAGTAGAGTGCTTCTTTCAAAGAACCACAACATCTGACTTCAAACATGTAGACATTCCTACACCTCAAACACCCCAGAGACTTTTTCCCATTACTGCCACCTAATCAAACTCATCTCTCACCTTCACATCCAGATGTGCACCAAAAGCCATCCGAAATTCCCCATTGTAGCCTTTGCTAAATACCCGCTGGAAGGTCTGCTTGAACAGAGAAGTGTTGAAGGAGTCTCCCATCACCATGTGTCCTCTGGGAAAGAAAAAAAAAGGGAACTGAAGAAATTGGGAACTAGAAGTACAAAGAATACATCCCTGAACCTCTGACACGTGCAAACACATGCAGTTACTGCTTTAGAGCATGCCTTTGCATAGGCAGGATTCAAACCAGGAAGGGCAGATTCATGGGTGCCTCCTATAAAGCCACACAGGTTAGTGTACTGCCTTTGTCAGTTTGCTTTCTCAACTCTATTCCTTCCCATTACAGCTGTCTTCAAAACCTTTGTGTTTCAACCCTGGAAAGCTCTTTGCTCAGCCTGCTTTCCCTGAGCAGGGCTGGAACCACCCACACCACACCAGAGGTGGCTGCACCAGTGAAGCACAAGGAAGGTGCTGGGCCTCCCCTAAGCACCCTGACCAGATGCAGCTCAGTATCACAGCCAAAGGGTCAGTCTCTCTTCTCCCTGCTGAGCAATCAGGGGTTATTTACAAACACCTTGCACTTAAGACATGCCAAGTCCCCAAAAAGCCTGGGTTAACACAAAGTCTTTCTCACAGAGACAATTTCCAGCAGTATGGAACACAGATATCTACCCCTTAGAAATGTCACTTAAAACTGCACCCAGGGAAGTCAAGAATTACTGGAGAAAGCATAAGCGAACTGTTAAGCAAAGAAAGTCCAGCCACACAAGTGGAAACGTGTTCTACCCACCACTGAGTTTTCTAACAGCAGTGCTAATTCACGTGCTGCTTTGAGACTCCAGGAATGTGGACTGGGATCAGGTGAGGCTTGCCATATAATTCCTGGCAAATTCAAACCACAGTTTAGAACAGAACAATGTCTGCCCTGACAGCACGCTTAACTGCTTCCTGAACTACTCTCCCCCTCCAAAAAAAACCCCACAAAGCAGGTGCCAGCTGTGTGCTGCCTTGCTGTGAACATACCCAGTGAGGTTTGCACAGCACTTCATCTCCAGCAGCCCCGTCTGGTCCAGGGCACAGGCGTAGATGTCGATGCAGTGCCCATTGGCCGCAGAGCGGTTGGCCAGAGTCTCGTAGTGCTGGGAACACACAACTGAGGATTAGGAGGCTGCAATGTGCAATTTCTGCTGCTCCCCGCCTCAGGCCAACACAAGGAACAGATGGGGCAATCACCAGTGCTTGGTAACTAAAGATATGTTGGCTGCAGCACACTGCTCCCTTCTAGGATAAGGGATGCATTTGGATGAGCCTGAGTTTATTGTCTCAAATACAGAAAGTGCATAAATGACATGGGATCATCTGGTCTGTGATGACTTGGTGGGAACCCAAAGATATCCAGGTGACAGTTAAGAGAACAGGTGTCATCCTGCTTTCTCTAAGCTGACAGGCATTTAATATCTGACATTTTTACTATTTTAATGGTTTTTTTATATGTCAAGAAGACAAAGGAGGCTTTCTGGAAATAACCAGTTATTGGGAGAGATTTGTTCCTCTCCAGAAGAAAACACAATGATGTGGAAAAACAAATTCTCCACCCACCGTTGTCTAAGAAACAACACTGAAATAAATGCTTTCTTCTCTGAGAAGGCACGAGACGACAACGGAGAAGCTTTTTTATCCTTCTGTTAACTATCCTCATAATTTAGCGTACACAAAGACTCAGATTATTTCAAGGACAACTATGCAACCCATGCAGTGTTCTGATACAACATTCAGCTTCAGCTTTTAAATACATCCATCAAGCCCTAGTACCTACTTTAGTGGCCTTCTTCATGAACCTTGCATTATCCTTCTCTATGTCATGCCAGGAACGAATGGGTGTTTTCAGTTCATCTCCCACCACCATGCCTGGCCCTTGTGTTGGTGGCCCGCCTGTGAACAGCATTATTCGAGCCCCTGTGTTTGGAAATGTGCCCTAAAATAAAAACAAAGACTTGTATCAGAGAGGGGGATGAGGAAAAGAAAAAGGAAACTGATTAAATGGCAACAACACTTGCTTCTGCAATGTCAGTGAGGATCTATCCCTGCTAGAGGCCATCTTGATAAATAGTGATGCATTTCCTGACAATCACAGCACTCAGATAAAGTTTAAACTCAAACCATGTCAAGCTTCATGTCTTCAAAACAGGAAGCAAGCAGTTTCTGTTCTCTTCACTTGCATCTTAGATTATACTCTTATAAATCCAGTGTATAGCATCACCTCTTGTGTGGCAACACATACAAGAATCAGAGACCTTTAAACACCTGCAAATTTTACCCTTTAGATGGAACCTTCCAGCCCACTCTACATCAGCTGGTGCTAGCACAGCTCAAACGCCAGTAGAGACAAATTACACCTCTGCACCCCCCTGTAACCCAGCTGCATTGACACCAACACTCATCTCAGCAAGCACAGCCATGTGCTCACTTTGACCTGCTCATGTCAAAGAGCATTAAAAGTACCTCCAATAAGCCAACTGCAATTGAAAGAGCCACTCCAGTAGAACGTAAGGGTCTCTTTCCCTGGGTCACTGGCCACGGGTCCCTTTGCAGCTCTCCCAGCAGATCTGTTAAATTCATGTCAATCTTATGCACGGGCTGTAGGAACCTGCAAAAATTCAATTATAATGTTTTCCTGCTTCTAAGTTCAGAGAAGAAAAGAAGTGCCTCTTTGTTCCTGGTACACATAAATTGCAATGAGACAGTAATCAGAAGTAAAGAGACATGCGGCAGGTTATCTTCTTACATCCAAGCTTTCCAAGATAACAAATCTGTGCAAAATAAAAAAAAAAAAATCGATCAAAGCAAGACATCAGGAACTGGCAAGAAGGCAAAGTCACATAAAGAACAGGAAAGAAGTTCAAACGTGAGTTTGTTAAAAGGCATGAGAGCTACCACTGAAAAAGCGAAGCTGAGAAAGAATACTGTTCAACAGAGGTTGAGTAACTGTGACAAGATTATACCATTCAAATCTTCTTTCCCCTCTTGGGAAACCCAGGGCTAGAAGCACGACCTACAGGCATAAAGGGGCATAAAACACCTGCCCTGCTGTGTACTGTGCTGGTGAAGCTTACCTGCTGGAAATAACAGGTTGCTCTGGAGTTTGAAGAGGTCTTCCCTGTTGCATGGGGACAGCTGGCCTCGAAAGCCCAAGCATATCCTAGGAACAGTAAACATGAGACAGAGGAGATGTAATATTTAAACACTAAACATATTTAAACATATTATTTATATTATTATTTAATATACCCTGAGGTCTACAATACTGCATGATTAAATATACTTAAATCTGTAAAATTATTCATCTTTGCACTGCCATTATGTGAGACAACACAAACTCAATCTTGAACAAGAAATTTACAAAGGCAAAAGGACAGGACAGATAACAGGAGGGCAACAGGCTCACAGTTGAGAGCACTAACCCTCCTTTCTCCCAGAGAGCCCTGTGCTTGAGAGTCCAACAGAGCTGAGAGCTACAAGCTCCTAGCCTGAAGTATGACAGAGCACACCTGTATTTGCTTAGCTGTCAGGTCCTTGGTGCCCCGGAACACATAGCTCTTGGAAATCCCTTCGCAGCTCAGCTCATGAACCTGGACCATCCTGCCGAAAGTGATGAGCCCTACTAGGGCATCAGGAGGCAGCAGGCTCAGGGACATCTGCAGGGATTCCTTCAGGGCCTGCAAATCCTCCTCTTCCAAGCACGTGTCCACAATATACAGGAAGACCAACGGTGTCTGCGGACCTCGCTGATGCGGGAAGAAATTACGTTTTATTAAGTCTCCAGCCAAGGAATAAAATGAGCCCCTTTTTAAGCACCTCACAGACATGGTATTTATTTGCATTATCTTAAGAAAATTTTACACATATATCATTTGTCACAGGCAAGACAATTCTGGGAGCTTCAATTCGCCTGTGGTTCATTTACCTGCACTATATATTCAATTGTTGAAAACTGAGGCATAAGTTCTGCTGGCTGATTGACTTCAGAAATGCCCGCATATGCTGGGGGAAACTGAAAAAGAGAACAAAAAATTAGGACAAGGAAATTGCAGGGCAAAAATGTAGGGCTCTCCTCTGCAGCACAGAGCCTGCCCTGCTGATGTTGTGGTGATTCAACTTTTATTTAGTGCCACTGCACCAACCTGATTAATTCAGGACAAAAAACCCACAGTGCTTTTCATAAGCAAAGACAACAAGTGGCCAGCAGGATGGACAGCTGCTCAATCCAGTGTAAATAAAAGCTAAGGCTACAGCAGCAACAATGTATTAGTTGAAATTCTTTTAGCCATATTTTCTGAAGGCAAAAGTCTACTCAAATCTAATGAACTCCATATTCTGCAGGAATAGTAAATATCAAATGCAAAAAACACAGTGGGAAACATGGAACAAAACAGCATTTTTATCTCCTTACTATGCTCTGCATGCCAGTAAAATTGCTGCCAAGATGTCAGGTAAAGCAGACTGTACTCTGGCCTGGGTTCAGCAACAGAAGAAGGCCAAGGGAAGGGATCCAGAGAAGCAGAATTTATGTTTAATGTCCAGAGAAGGCCATCAATAAAGTGTTCACCAAAAAGGTGGAAGTGCTTTTTCCAGCTTACCTGGTTTCTCTGAAAACAGAAGTTACAAGCCCAAAGCTTGGCCCGATAGTCAACTTGGCTGCAAGGGAAAGACGAGGCACTGGTGAGACTTCAGGAATAATTTTACAGCACAGCTTCACAATGAATTCAGTAAGCCATGCTGATTTACAGCACTGAGGAAGAAACACACACCCCAGGTGGAACAGCAAGTGTTTTAGGGACTCGGACTCTTGTTCAATTACCAGGAAGTTCATTAGCTAATCCAGCCCTGCTGTTTTCAGGCTTGTCAGCATGAGGGACTACTGACAGCTCTCTGACCACTCTCAGCCCTTGGCAAACACAGACTTGGGTCTAATAACTCTTTCACTACACTTAGGTTCATCCCATTGTGTTAATGTTTGTGCAGCTGTAGCGCACAAGTGCTCCAGTCTCAGAGCAGCAGGAGCCATCTACCCAGATCTTGTGCAAACACAGAACAAACAGGCTGTTCCCTGTCCCACAGAGTTTACTCTCCTCAGCCCAGCACATCCTGCTAGTGCCTCACCACGTTCTCATTCCATGGCTTTGATCTCATTTCACTTCCTCTTACTGGCATTCCCTGCTTTTTCTCAGCCCAACATCATGCACTCCAAGTATGCATGATCATCACATGATTATGGGACCCAAATATTCCTCCAAAATTATTTCATTATGCTGATACTGGAACTGATCTACTAGCAGCAGGATGTGTAGGAAGCAGGGAAACAAGTGAACATCACATTCCAGAGCACAATATCAACATAATGGGCACCTTTGTCTATTATGAGTTTCCTCATTCACCACGAAATTTTCAGAGATGGTGAGAGGAATTCCTCTGCCTTAACAGAGTCCCCAAAGATCCTCCTGTCTCCTCTGCTCTTGCCAGCTCTAGTAACAGGCGTGTTGATGTATGGATTTTAACAAACTCACCCCATCTAAATGAACGAGGCTGCCAGGCATTGGGCAGAACAGAAGGGGAATAAGGAAGTAATGAAATTCAGATGAAAATTTCGTACTATCCAACCACTTCCAACATCCCCAGCCGAGCAATTCCTACCAGAGTGGGTTGAGCACAGCTTTGCAGGTTGGCCTGCTGCAAAGCACTGGTTCATACTGCACAGGGGGCAGGTCCAGACGCTCCTTCAGTGGGGTCAGGAGACAGGCCAGGGGCACAACCATCCTTGTGGCCTCCAGCCTGCTGGAGGGCCACACGTTCCAGCTGAAGCGCACTCCGTCACGCTCCTCATTCTGCTGGATGAACTCCAGGTACGTCGCCATGGCCCTGCAGAAGCTCTGGAAGGACGTTCAGGCAGCAGCCACTTCTGTGGACACCAGGCCTGCAAAGAAGCTCAACAGATCAACTACAGGTGGGGGCACAAAACACTACAGGACAAAGCCAATACATGACAGTCAATTAATCCCATTATCAAATGAACCATGTGACTCCATAATCTCCTCTGTCCAGTGCTTCCATCAACATTAGAGCAAACTGAGACACCACCAAATCCAACAAAGAAACAAGGAAAGTGGACACTCAAAGTCAAAATGCAAGAGGGTTTTTGGGTTTTTTTTATGATTCACATTTAAAATATCAAAATGCAATCAGCTCATGCTGATTGCTCCATGCAATCCTGCCTGACTGGGTCAGTAAAGGAAAACAGGCCAGATTTGCAACACATCCTGAATCCTCCAGCTGAAACATTCAGGGAGAAAAGGAGGCCAAGTCTGAGACCAAAACAACCACGAACGTCACCAAGCTGCTAGCCTGACCCGCTTACAAAGGGAAAGGAGTACATGACAAAATGTCAAAAAAGGTGTTTTGGACACCCACTCTGTATGGCATCACTATCCCACTGCCAGTAAGGAAGGAACTGAGAGTCCAACAGGCTTCAGACAACATCAAGAAGGAATATCCCCAACACAAGAGAGGAGTCATTCTCTGTGTTGCCTTACTAAACTCTTCAAAATAAGCCACAAACAAGAACTTCCAAGCCTTCACTACTTTTGATTTCTCTGAGAAAGACAAGGACAAGCCTACCAAAAAACTTACTTGTCAAAATCCAGACCACAAACACCACACAGCACTTGCAGCAACTCACAAAGCAGCAGCTCCACAGCTTGCTTCAGATAAGGAAACTCAGAGGTTCACCTACAGCTGCAGATGCTCCAGGAATACCTTACTCCTGGTCCTCACTGCAGGTGGGATATTCAGGAGGGCCACACACGAGAAATCAGAAGCAACACCTCACCTCAGGGGAAGGGAAGTTTTGGTGTAACATTTTCCTAGAGAACTCCAAATTCACGGACATTTTCCTCTTCCTTGCTATTAAGGATGTAAAGCAAGCTTAGGGACAATTCCCCCTTGTTTTCACCCCTGTCACTGGATGGACAAATAGAAGGGTTCACAACACATCCCCACCACAAACAGGTCTGTCAAGGTGAAAGTCAGAGCTAAGTCTGCCTGTAAAAGATCCTGCGCATCAGAACAGCCATACAAACATCTGACATCTCAGGTATGCAGCACAGCCACAGGGCAAATTTATTCCATGTTTCTCCAGCTGTAGCCCAGCATCACTTCCCTGCCCCAGGCAGAGCCCCGCTGCCACGCTGGGTTTGCCATGGGCTGTGGCTCTACTTTGGGGCCAGCGGGAGGACAGGTGTAAAATCACGCAGCTGCTGTGCTTGGCACGGCTGCAGGGGACACCGCAGCCCCCCCGTGCGGCCACAGGTGCCACCTCCGCCCCCAGAGCACGGCCACAGGGCAAAGCACGGACCCGCTGCACTGCTGATCCTGCACAGAGCTGACCCCAGTCCTGCCCCGGGAGACACCGCCGACCTCCAGCCCGGCCAAAGCCAACATCGCCGAGCCCGTGCCGCTCTGTGGGACACCGCTGAACCCCATGGAAGCGCCCCTTTCGGGGAACACCGCTGACCGCCCCTCCAGATCCTCCTGCAGGGGACCCCACCAGCCCGCTTCACACCGCCTCCCTTCAGGGGACACAGACGCCCCCCCCATTGCCATTCCCTCGGAGCCCCGCCGCTCCCACCTGCCCGCGCCGCTCGCGCCGCTCCCTCCCGGCACACCCCGCGCGCACGGCAAAGCCACCTCAGCGGTACGCGCTGCCCTCAGCCAAGATGGCGGCGGNCCGCCGCCATCTTGGCTGAGGGCAGCGCGTACCGCTGCCTTTCGGAAGGAGGGGAGAGGCGTGCCCCTACCATACATGGCGGGGTGGTGGCGGCGTGCAGCCCGTCTAGGTTAAGGGCTGCAGGCTCCGCCTTGGAATGGCGTGGGACGGGCTGTGCCTGATAAATGTGAGGTGCGGTGCTGCCTTCCTACCCTGGCACGGCCTGAGGGAAGCAGTGCTGCCGTCAAGGGGCTCGGCTGCTTGGGAGCGCGCTGTCGTGTTCAGCATAGAGCTTCCTGGGAAGAGGTTATGGGTAACACTCCACTAATAACACAGAGATACTTTTTAAAGAAATAAACTGCGAGCCCCAGACAGTCTCACCTTTGTCTCAGTTCCCGGCTGCTCTCTCGGGCCGAAAGTTCTGTCCCCAGGCACACGCTGGGCAAAGTGGTGAGGCCATCCAGCCCAGCAGCGAGGTAGCGACACTCCATCAGATTTTCCTTCCCCTCTGTTCCCTGACCGAGCTTTACCCCCGCATTGAGGCCACAGTGGTTAAGCACTCTGCCAGGAAATTAACCCCAGCTTACTGGGGGGACCCCTGCAGTGCCCAGGCCCTCTGGAGAGGAGAGATCCAGGGATGGACACAATTTTGAGGGAGCCTGTGGATATGAGGTAAAGGTTGGCCACACCTGACTTGCCCGAGGAATTTGTCTCTGCCTTGAAATTAGGCAAATATGTTCCCTCTTTCATTGCTCCCATCTTGTGTTGCTTCCCAGACTCCCTTCCAAAGCCAAGGAGGTAAGGCCTTTTCCTAGTGAGCTCAAGACAGGAATCCTCCCCTGCAGCTTTGTGTGATGCCATGCAAGTGGTATTTGCCCTCTCTGAATGCATGGATGCAAATCCATTCCTGAATCCTGCAGACTTTCACACATATTCGAGGTGCAAAGGCAATGCAGTGAAATACCTCAATTTGCTTCTAATAATTTGGGTGTTTGCCTTACATTCATGCAGTGGTCAGCTTACATGTGTCCCCCAGGCTTCCATGTGGGCACCACTCTACTACTGCTTAAAGGAAATTATCATCCTGTGATCAAGGCTACTCATCCATGCACTGTCCAGTTCTGATTTTTTGTTTGTTTTTTTCCCGTTTTCTTTCTTTTAAATGCAACAGAAATCTGTGTTTGGAATGTGCAGAGTACAGCTCCAGGTCCAAAACAAAGCAAAATGAAATGCTGTAGGAGGTGAACGATCGTTTTGTCTTCCCAGCTTCCTGACAATCCCAAATACAGTGGGAATAAAAAAATAGAAGCATATTACTGATGTGTGTATGCTAAAGTGAAATTCTAATTACTAATATTGCTAACCTTCTTATACCCAGGACTGAGGAGGAAGCAAAACTAATCTGCTTTTCCAAAATTGCCAGTTTGTTTACATCTTCCATTGCCCATCTCAACAGCAAAGAGCCTTACCAGGATTCAGGACTTCAAGGCCATAGTGCACCCCCCTGCAAACATTAGATTAACTAAAATATGGAGCCACTATTGTGAGTTTGTGTCCTGCTTTCAACTTTCAGAGTTAATTTTCCTCCCTCAGAGCTAGTTTAGTGCTGCATTTTTGATTTAGGATTAGGAAGATGTTGATAACACCCTGATAATTTAGCTCTTGCTGAGCAGTTCTTATGCTAAGTCAAGGACTTTTCAGATTCTCATGCTGCCCTGCCAGCTAGGAAGCTGGTGGTGCATGAGAATTTGGAAGGGGACAAAGGCAGGATAACTGATCCAAAGTGGCTCAAGGGATTTTCCTTATTCCTTATCATATGGTGTCATGCTGAATAATACAACTGGGGAGAACTGGCTGCTGGTTTCCAGCCCACTGCTCTGGCACTTCTTGGGCAACAGTCAGCAGAGGAGGAGCAACTGTATTGTTCATCTCTTGATTTATATGATCTCTTACCATTATTTTCTCTTCATTTCCTGCCCTGTTAAACTGTCTTTATCCAAATTTACACATTTTACTCTTTTTGTCTCAATTGTCTCCTCCATCCCACTGGGGAGGAAGTAAAAGAACACCTGTGTGGTGTTCACCTGTCTGCTGGGTTAAACCAAAGCAGTTTGGAAGAGGAGCACAGTCTTAAAGCCCCATGTCTGTGAGCCAAATAACCCAAGTGAAAGCTTTCCCAAATGCATTTCCTGAAAGAATCACAAGCTTGCTCAAAAAGTAGGAGAAAGGCAAACACCACAGGCTGCCTACACTAGCCCCAGCTTGGTTTGTGTTTAACAGCGAAGGAGAGAGCTTTGAGCTCTGGTTCCTGTCCTCCCTGTTCCACAGATCATCTCCCAAAGAGTGAGCAAAGTGCAATGACCAACTTTCTTATGTTGGAAGTGAACATTTTCAACGAGAACTTGGACACCATTTGTGAAGCTTGTCACAATACCTTTTAGTCTCCTCCAGGTTCGAGCTAAGCTGGGTTCAGGGTGGCTAAGGAGGGCCTAGCCAGGTGAAAGGACAGAAAGTCCCAGCCAGGCAGAACAAGAAGAGGTAAAGGTGTGGCAGAGGACAGCTCTGTTTGAGGTGTCTGTACCCTGTTTGAAAGCATCAAATGTTTAGCAGAAAGCAGACCCAGTTGTCTCCACTCACTACAGTTTCTTCCCAAAATCTGCTCTGCCTGTGGAGGCAAAAGAGAAACCAGTATGGCTTAAGACCAAGTTTTTTCCCTGTTGGAGTGCTGGGGGAGCCATCCCAGGAAGAGACAGGAGATGGTGCTATAACAGCACCAGAGGAACAACAATTACCCATCACACCTCCAATGGGTCAGTTGCCATCAAAGTAAAAATAAAAAACCCCGACCAACCAACCAATCAAGCAACCAACCAACCTCAAGAAAAAACGAAACAGCCACTCAGCCACGGGGTAAATGTTTTCACTACCAAAGCTTCAAGCTTGCCATTCATGCTAATGTTTTAAACTTTGGAGTGTAAAGGCTACATACGCCAGGCAATACCTGCCAGCTGTACACCATCAGTTCACAATGCAGCCAGCTACCACAGTCAATGTTTCTCTTGGAATTAAAAACGATTTTGCACTTGATTCCAAGAGAAAATGGCATCTGGGTGTGCCCACCCTCCAATTTGCCTTTGGACAGTTGGCTACTACTAGTGAGGGAACCACTCAAAAGAGGCTCATGGGTTGACAGCAGGATCAGGGCTCATGAAAACAAGGATGAGTTCTCTCCAGCTAAAGAGGGTTCTCATGGTCCTGCAGCAGCTGAACTCTGACCCTTTGTATGAGGCCTGCAAAAATAAATGAGCAGATCATGCTTCCAATTTGTCATCCACACGTAAGTGTGTTCATATTGAGTACTGGAGCTACTATAGTACCTTCCTCAAAACATTACATTTCATACCAGTTTAGAATAGGGACAGCTTCACCAGGGAGAAGATTGACAAAACTCAGGACACTATTAATGCTACCTTTTAGTATTTACTCCCTTTTCAGATAAGAATGTCAGGCTGATAGATCAGCCAGGTTCATGAAGAACCAGAGTGACAGAAATATAATTTCTCTGATTCATACAGAAGTAGATGAGACAGATTACTATCTGTAAGAAACAAAATTGAAATTACTTTTCCCTTATAGGCACTTTTCCCCAAATCTGAGAAGTCTTGTTACAGCTTCAACACTAAGAAGTTTCAGATACCACAAAGGTCATCTAAGCCAGATAAACCCAATTCGAAAATTTAACGAGCTTAATAAACCATGTATCTACTTCCTGTTCTAAGCTGTTCACTGAGGAGATGCTTTCTCTCCTTTTTCTGTGGTGATTACAGAGCATAAATGTGATTACAGAGCATAAAATGACTTACCTGCATGATAAAGTCCTATTGCTTCCCCACAAGTTATCTTCTGCAGTAGAGCACAAATCCTGTGTTGTCTCTGCAGCGCAGGACTCAGGACCCCATTGTCAGGTCCCCTTTGAAGACAGGAAGACAAAGGCAGCCCCAGCCCCACATCTCAATGAAATTACTTTGGGTGGAATAAAGGATGTCAGATCCAAGGCTCCCCTCAAGGAAAAGAGCAGCATTTCCCCCTTGACTTTTCTGTGCTGACTGTTAAAGGGGGCAGAGGAAGAACAAAGCTCCAACCATTTGACACCCCCATCTCTTTTGTAAGAGCTCTTCAGCCTCTGTAGAGACGTGCATCCCTTTCACCTGGAGACAACACTGCAGCAAAAGGAGAGCCTGCTGGAGGTGCTCACCTCGCTGGGACAGTCAAAGTCCTTCCATGGACTTGCTAGCTTATCAGTGCTCACTGTTTGCTCCAGCACACACCTAACTGCTCCCACAGAAGGAGCCTTTGCCTCTGCATCGATACCCTCCCTGCATGGGACAGGAACCATGGGAGGTCTTTATGTTCTTTGTACAGCACTTAACCCCATTAGCCTCTGTCCTCCATCCATGCTCTAAGAAGGGAAATGGAAATCAAGCAAGATGCAGGCACCAGGCAGTAATACAGGAAATGAAGCACAGATGTGCATAAGAAAAATCAGGGCTTTAATGATAAATTAGCAGGTAAGAAAGATAATAAAAAAACAGTAGGTGTTTGACATAATCTGTGTCTGTTTGACATATTCAGAATCTTTCCCACATCAGATTGATAGTCTTCAATTAGATGGAAGTTATCATGGGAGAAAAGTGTCAGCTTTAGAACTCAGGCATCCATCAGTAGCATTAATGTGAAAGTAAAATTTGGGATCTCATTCTTGGTACGACTTGTTAGCAAGTTTTTCTGATCAGCTGTGAGGGACTGATAAATGTTAAGACTAAAATGTCAAAACCTTGCCTGAACTCTGTTTTGAACTGTTACTTAGAAATCCTTTTTAACATCAATCATCTTAGTTGCCATCTCCAATTTTGGTTCAAGAATGGATCTACATTTCCACTTCAGCCTTTATCTTCAGCACTGATTCCACTTCCAGTCCACTCCCAGGATAGTTCACACAACTTACATGTGGCTGGTTTGTCACTCCAGGTCCTGAAGTTGCTTACACATTTAGAAGTCTGCTTTTAAAAAAAGCAAGCTGCTTCAGCAAGCTGCTGAAGGATGAATCCAGTTCACAGTTTTCTTTCACTTTAAAACTCCAACCACTCTGTCATATAAATACAGTTTGATGGAGAAATCTCACCACCTTCATGACAATCATCAAAAACCTGCAAAAGAAAGTCCTGTGTCAGCAGAGCAATTACTTCCAGTTGGATGGTGCTTGCTGTGTGCAACATGCTCCCACATTTTCTTCTTTGCCAGTACAGCAGCATTAGTCTATCAGAGGCTTAAACCTAGGAAGACTTATGGCAACTCTGACAGGGAAGAGAAAAACAGATCCCACCACAAAAGGACATGCTGGCAAGTTTTACCTACAAACCAGTTCACAATCCAGGGAGGAGAGACCAAAAGCTAGACAGAAATAATTTAGCCTGGTAAAAACACAGGCAAACTTGGGATCAGAAATATAATAATGTAATTTGGAACAGGCGACTCTTGACAGCATCCTTTCACATGCAGTCCAGCAGAGGCTGGAAGTGGGAAACACCTGGCAGAGCAGGTGTTTAGACCAACTACAGAACCTGTTATACCACAGCTAAGGCTTTTAAGCACAGCTTAGTCTCTAGGCTGATTTGTGGGCAGAACTTGCCATGTGCCATCTGGCCATTGCAGGCCTGTGTCCAAGAGCTGCCTGCACCTCTAATGATCCACAGAATTCGTTACTCACAGGGCAGAGTCCACAGGGTGTCCTGACCAATCCAGTAGGCTGGATGAGAGGACTAACAGCTCTGTACAGCCTCATCTGCCCATCCACACTGCCCACTGTCCCCTCCTTGGCAGCAATAATGGTCATCTCCACTTTGCCATCATAGATCAGAGTATTCAAAATGGTCTCAATGTCTTCCATTGACAATTCTACCTAAGAAACAATTTGTGAAATCGATTTTAGGAACGATACATGCCAGTGAGTCCTGCAAGGAGGAAATGAACAAACGCCACAAGTAACAAATCCTTGGAGTTCTAACCTAGTCCAGAAAAAGATACCAGTCTCACTGGGAACTTTATGGAGTTGTGCAGATGCAAAAAGAAAAGCAAATACTAATACCTCCTACCTCCTGAGCACTTTTGATCTGCACTAGCCTTGGTCTTACCAAAAATAACTTCCCTATGCACCTGAGAGGTCTCCATCATCCTAGCACAGTGCAGTTCCAGTTTTGCAGGAAAACAATTGTGAAAGAAAAAGACAAGACTGCTAAAGATACACTTGCTGATGGTGACCAGTAATGGTGAGGAATTTTTCCCCTTCTTTTTTTCCCCTCCCCTAAAATTCCTTGAAGTGCATATGTGAACTTAAGAGAAATGATGAAATCTAAACCAGCTGAGACAGTTAACAAGTTAATGCTAATTCTTTGACACATTTTTGAAAAGCCACATGCACAAGCTATCCTGGAATGCCACGCAGTGTCAATGACCCTCCCCAAAAAGCAACAGAGCCACAAGCCTCACCTCCACTATGCAAGCTGCGGGGTACTAAGACATTTATGAGACCTTCAGCAAGTTTGCAGTACTCAGCTCCTACAGCTAATCATGCACTGACAGTTTGAAGAGCAGTGAGATCAATCTGTTCTGACCTTACTGATGCCCAGTTCACAGATGTATTTCCACACCTCATGGGATGAGGCAAACGAGCTGTTCCTCTGTATCATAGGATTCTGTTTGCTGTCCCGAGCTGCCTCTGCCTGAGAAAAAGGAAAGGTTAGTTACAGTCAGCACTCACTGCCAAGACTCTCCTTCATGGTTCAGTTTCAGGCAGACTCAAAAACAAAACTTGTTTTCCATTTCTAGGACATGTTTAGCATTTAAAGCTATATTCTTAATATTGGTGTATGTGAGACAATGCAGTGCACAATCAGATATAATTTATAATAAATGACATAAAATTTACACTGTAATATAGATTAATATGAAGGAATACCAGCATTTGGCATTTTATTGACCAAAAAAAAAGTTTCTAATGTACCTAGAGCCAGTAAAAAATATACTGTAATGGAATAAAATGCTACAATCTGCTGACATATTTAATGAACCAGGGACAGTTTAGACTAGGGGCAACTGTCTTCTAGGCAGAGCTACCTGACTGACTGCTACCTTATACCCTCTCAGAAATGAGGTGCTCTGCAGAAACCACAGTGAGTTTTTCTAGATTTTTTGGTCCTGTGCTCTTTGCTGCTGGTTTGTGTCTTAGTTTAAGACAATTATATGGGGTGGAGATTCCAAAATTAGTTACCTCCCTTTAGTTTTAACCAATCTCCTTTCACCAATAAAAAGGGAGACAAAATGGAAGAAGACAGAAGGGAAAATAAAAGATAACAGCCTCCCTGGTTGCAGAACTTCCACAAGCAACAATCAGAGGGGGACACGGACAAAACAAAACCTGGACAAACAATTTTTGGCCAAAAGGCTCCAATGCTGCCAAAAACGTTGGAAAAAACCTCCCAGCTGGTTGCAGGATCTGCCCTACCCTCGACACACAGCAGGCAGCTGGAAAGTCCTGGAGAGAGGGTCTGACTCCTCCTTGGCTGTCCCGAGCAGCCGGAAAAAGTATTGCAAAATTCCCCGGGTCTGGATTGCAAAATGCAGCTTCTCCTTCTCAGGTTGTGACTTGGAGACCTGCCCCACGCAATCCCCTCGGGTGCCCAGGGAGAAAAAAAGCACTCCCCTCGTGTACTTTCCCATTTTAAAAGGGATCCTGGATAAAACACACAAGTTCCTCTTTCCTGGGTTGCTGGGTCTTAGGGAAGGCAATACACTTGGGCAGCCTGGCATACGGAAGATAAGGAATACACAATTTTGGGTCACCTGGGACAGCTTGTCATTGGACCTCCAAGGCTTCCCTCCTTGTCCAGGGTGTAAAAATATCCATCATTAAAATATAACACCATCACACTTACTGTGACAAAAATAATACTTCAGTGCAGATTTGCCAATCCAGCTGCAATAATGGCCAACACTGATGGAAAACCTAAGCCTTGCCTGGCACCTGCTTACCAAATATATGGCAGGTGACTTTGGCACTCACCTTACTCTGCAGAAACTTAAAGCACTGTTGGTTTAACACCTCCACAAACTCAGACTCGAAGTCCTGGTCACTGTACCAGGCCCCCCCAGTGACAGAGCGGTCAGGCTGCAGGTTGTACAGCATATAGACCTTCTTCTTGGATGCCTGTTGGAGGGAAATGTACAGCTGAAACATTTAAGCAGATAATCTGCATTTTATTACTATAAAATAGATAAATTCTATTTTATTACTCCTTTATTACTCCTATTTATTACTACCTAAGGCACAGCAATCCACCTGACTCAAGCTATCCTCAACTTGTTTTACCCTCAGGTAACACAGAGATAAAGAGAACCCATTTCAATTCCTAATCATTTTATAACACAGTGTTGGAAGATTAGATGAAGCCAGCATCTTCCACATGAAAACAAAAAAAACTTCTGCTTTTCTATGTCCAACTTCTCTCCCTTCACCTGCTTTGCCAGAGCCAGGTAACTGAAGAGAGACAGCAGAGAAGCTGACCTGGGGACCCAATATCTGTTGCATCTCAAACCTGCACGCTAAAGACAGGGAGTCAAACACTGGTGCACAGTCAAAGAGAAAGCTGGAGGTAAAATGAGGTTTCTTTCCCCCCAGGTCCCTGTTAAAAGAATACAAAGCATGCAGCAGATGTTTGAAATTGTCAAAAAAAAAGTCACAAAATACTCACTGCCACAGATTTAACTGCTTTAATTAGCTTCTTGCTTTCCAAGTTTTTCAGTATCTTGTTGATCTCTGTTAAAGGCAGATTACTTTTGTACCTAATGTCCCTGCTCCAAATACCTGGTAAAAACAGAGAAGTGAACAGAAATAAACAGAAGAAACCATTTGTTTCTGTACATACCAACCAAAAGTCACATCAGAACACTGCTTGGGTTGCTTGCCTGCCACTCCCAGCTAAAGGGAAGGAATGGAAAAAAGAGACTGGGGAAAAGCAAGCAGGTATAGGGGTATTAGATTTTATATTTGTATTGTCTGGGCAAGCATAAGTAAACAGAGTTAGTGCCATTCACAATCATAATTTAAAGTACCTTTGTTGCCTGCATCCTCTATGATTTGGTAAACCAGCTTCTCTTGATTGTCAGAGCCTTTCATTTTACTGTAAAACAAGCAGACATCAGGATTTTTGAAAGGTCCAAAATTTGAAAGAAGCTGGATTGAAATAAGAATTGTGTTCCAAATATATTTACCCAGCAAACACAGGCTTACCTCGCATTTTGGGAATCTTTGATTCTGTACAGGAGACCTGTACTGCTCCTCAGAAGGTCCAGCTGCCCCTAGGAGAAATGGGCACAATGCATTTACTTTCCTTCAAACAGCTTGTTTCAGAAGGTGTTTTAGAAGAATATTATGAAATTCTGCAATAAAAACCTCATTTAATGTCAACTAAATAAAGAAAAATGAAAACTAATGTTTCCAACCACTGGAAACAATAACAGCCTTGAGGATATTTTTCCCTCTGACAAGTTTCCACTTATGATCAGCTATCAGAAATAACAAACAGTTCCTGACCCTTCCCACAACATCTACACAATTCCTATTATTTCTCCTGACTTTCATATGGTACAAGGGACATCAAGTTCTTGTATACTTTGCTCTGTTTCCACCAAAGCACTCATTTGCACAGAAATCATGGTGGAAGTCTAGAACAATTCCAAATTCCAGAACTTTGCTACTGGAAACTTTTTGCTAACTGGCTACTTTTTACTAAGTTGCCATCACTGGAAAGCTGCCCGCTTTGATGGGCACTCACTCTTAGAGGAAATTACTGGCATCTCTCCTACATACATGTTCTGCTCTGCATGCTTATTTCCTGTTTTGAAGAGGAAAGCAATTAGACAAGCCTAAGAGTATAAGTGCGTATAACAGCATTAATTAACATTCACTCTGTCATTACTAGCTGGTCCTTACAGTTATAGCCTTGGTTCTCACAGATTTGGCAAGTTTCACCCGTGTGCCATCACAGCAATCCACAAGCTTGGGATTTTGTGAGGGGTTCAGAGAAGATCTTCACCTACAACAGCATGGGCTAACATCCATCCTTTTCTCTACAGCTAATTAATTCCCCATCCATAATGGGCCTTGGATATGTGTGTGCTGAGGAAGATGAGGAAGGTGGGCTGTCCCTACCATGGAGAGCAGCCTGTTGATGGCCACAGCTCTCTGCTGGGCTTCCATGTGAGGCATGTCATTCTGGATCACCTGGTCCGTGATGCCATGAGGGAACTGGTGGCACAGCTCAATGATCCTGCAGGAGGAGAGAAGCCCTTTAAAAGTCATGTTCTGCTGCATCCAAAACCAAATCCAATCAGTACTGGAGTCAGGACAAAAGAGAGCGACAAGAGCAACTCAGGGGAAAAGCATCCATTAATTACTTCTTGAGGGAGCTCAGCACCAACTCCCTGCGCACCATTTCCCTTTCCAAGACCAGAAAAACTCCAGGACAGCCAAAAGTGACCTGACCCAACCTCCATTGCCCCCTAGCACCTCCCAGCACGAACCTCTCAGTGCCCCCAACAACGCTCTCCTCCAGCACCTATTTTTTGATTAACACTCAGGCGTCGAACCACCCCTCTCAGGCCTTGACCGACAAGGCCCCGCCACGCCTGCTGCCCCCCGCCCCAAAACACGTCCTCCGTGGCCTCCACACATCCTTCCCCCGGCCGGCAGCCTCCACGCCTGCCTGCGGGCGCCCGCAGCACCTGTTCTCGATGTCCATGGGATCGGGCACCTCCGGCTTCACCTTCACGTCCGCCATGGCGGGGGGCTCGGGCGCGGCAGTGACGTCATCAACGCGCGCCGGAGGGGGAGGGCCGGAGCGGTTGCTACGCAACGGCCAATGGGCGGCGGGCGCGCGGCGTCCCTGGAAACACGGGGAGAAGGACGGGATCCAGCGGGATGCACTGCGGTGAGCAGGGCCTGGACAGCAGGGGTGGAGAGGGGCGAGCTGTGCGGACCAAACCGTGAGGGGGCGGGGAGCGGGACGTGGCCGCGCCGGGGTGCGTGCGTCCCGCCAGGGATGCGGTGCCAAAAGGCTGGAGCGGAGCCCCGCGTGCCTCTGGTCCAGCTGTGCCGAGAAGCAGGTGGGATGGTGAGGGAAAGGCTGTCAGCCCCCCTAGGGCAGCTCATTGCTTCCCTGGGATGGATTGCCCAGAGAGGCTGGGGAGTGTCCCTCACTGCTGCATTGATGAGCAGCACAAGAGCTGTTTCTGAGCACTGCAGGGCTGGTTACAAAACCAAATCCTTCCAGCACACACGGGTTTCCTGCATCGATTCCCAAGATCTGGAATACATCTCTGTTTTGTAAAGTGCAATTTGTCATTCTTGAGTTAGATGACACGATAATGACTATGTACATCAGGATAAATCAGGTTTGGCACGTGTTTTATGGATATTTTATTGATTCACACGATAACCGGCATAAGCTTAAGAAATAGCTTTTTTTCTTTAGTCCTTTTCAGGGTATCCAGTACTTATCCTGGTGGCCATAGTGGGACGAGGCTGGTTTCACATCTGACATGATTAGGGTGGAGATTCCTGTCCCTCACTGCTCCCATGTATCACTGACACGTAGTGTTAAAGCTATTCTAGCTCAAACACACAGAATCACAGTCACAGGATGGTTTACAGAATCCAGTGTTCTTCTTTGAAGAGAAACAAAGACAAGAAGACATGCTGAAAGACTGTATTTCTCAGTGCATTATTCTTTCTAGGAAAACTATTGTCTGCCTTTTCACTTTTCTGTTTTAAAGATCACATCTGAGAAAAATGACAGCTGGCTCTGTCTCAGTTCCTCAGATCATCCCACTTCGAATCCCACCTCCAGGGAAAGCTCAGCGGGAAATAGACACAAATACTCTCATAGAAATAAAATCAGGTATGAACAAGCTTTAATTCCATCTCTAACCTTTACTTATGTATCTATGTATCCATTTGAAACATTTGGCCTTTATACTTTTCGCATTTAATTGCTATTTTTGAAGTGTGCATTTTATTAAGGAACTTATCAAATTAAACAGGTTTGATGTATCAAACATACTTGCATGTAATTTTATGCATCCAAACAATATTACTAACATAAAAGTTATGTGTGTTAGCAGTCTTAATTGCTTCCAAGGCCAAACTTTTAAGCTGTTGCATTTTGCTTTAACTGCAAAAACAGTGCTTGAAAGGATCATGTGCCAGGCTCACTCCCAACATTGTCGTTACAATTTCTGAATTGTCACTTTTTGCAATGGGCAGAAAATACCCTTTCTGTCATTGAAACAGACAAGCTGCTGCAATGTCTTCATGCAAAATCATTTCACATACTTTGCTGTCAGAAAGATTGCTTACAATGGAATTGCTTTTCTTGAGTAACTGATATTTCATGGGAGAAACGGTTTTGATCCCAAACATTCAACAGCTTATGGAACTGCTTCATTTTCTTTATGTGAGAAAAATCACGCACGGTAGTGAGTGCTTTGTTTTTCCAAGGTTTCCTACAGTCTGAGGAATTACTTTTTCTGTTCCTTTCAGATACACCCAGGGCCTCTATTTATTACACTTTGGATGGAAGTAAACCAGAGCTCATTTGGAAACCTGGCCATGGGATATGCAACACATTGGAGTATAAGGGTCCCATCACATTACCAGTGGGGAAAATAATGGTCAAGGCCCTGGCAGTTACAAAGTGAGTATCCTGTTTTGTTTTATTTTAGTCCTGGTTTTGCAAGGGGCAGACATAGGTTGTGCTATCTAAAGCGCTCCATACCCTGCAGGTGAGAGATGCAGTTTGCAATCTAAATGATCCTCATGAATAGCACAGACTGGGCTTTCTCAAGATGATTTTTATCCATCAAGTGTTTGTGTGGTTGGATTACCTCTTGGATGTTATCTCCTGGACTGTGGCTGTCCAATGATCCTGGAGGCTGTGGGTGAGAAGCTGATGTACTGTCCTGAGAGCTCATCCTTTGGAGTGAGAAACCAGGATGGTGTTTTCTGGGGTCATCCAGTGGTTCAGTGGATTTACAGAAGCTGCTCTTCCCAGGAATTTGCTTTGTTTCTCCCAAAGGATCACAGAATGCTGAACCTCACAGCTTAAGTACAACATTGGGTGAAGCAAAAATACAATACATAGAAAGAACACTGGGTTTTGCTGCATAGCCACTGATTTTGTCCAAAGGAACTTCATGCTTTGAGACAGAGAGAGGACACATAAGGTCTCTGCATTATCTTTTATTTCCAAGGGACCAGAACCTTCCCCTACACTTGGAGATTTGTGTTTGCTGTTTCCTGTTAGCAGCACCTGCAGTCAACCTGTGCTTGTGTCTGCACTGGAATGTAACAACATTATATAACACACAAAACCTAGGCCAATGTTTATTTTCTTGCTATCATTACCCAGATGCACACTTTTTTTTCAGTCTTTTTTTCTTAAGACAATTTCAGAGATTCACTATAATGACAATAAATAATGAAAGAGTGGTTTGGACATTTACAGCAATTTCAATCCACTGTTATAATTTAATAGGTACTAGAGAATAACAATTGTTTATAAAAAATTTTGCTCAGGATTCTGCCACAATAATGACTGGCAAGCTTGGAAGAGATGTTCCACCTAATAAGCCACATCCATCAGTGTTTTCTTGTTGCAGCACACAGGTCTGTGGCAGGTTCTTAGCTTTGTGAATATTGATTTTCAGGGACTACAGGGAGAGTTCAGTTGTGACAAAGGTGTTTGTGGTAGAGTACCAGCAACCAAAAATCCTTTTACCTGTAGAAGATGATGACAATCATTTCCTAAGAGACATAGCTGCACAGGTAAGTTTTAGAAATTGTAACCCCTTGTCTGAGTATAAAATGTTTTTTATATGATATTGTACAGAGATTAAGCTTTGATTGCCAGTTTTATTCACATAACTTATTTTCTCTGTTTGCCCATCTTTGCTGCTTTGGTCCTTTTTTTGTAATATTAAAATTTCAAGGGGACACTCCCCCCCATCCCCCCAGTACTATTTTATGACTGAGGTCACATCGTTTAAAAATACATTTATAAGTTAAGTTTTTCAAATGTTTCCATTGAAAGTAAATACCTTAAGCATGTACTTTTAAAATTTTAACAAATAACTATAGCAAGAGAGGATTAGAGAAAAATAAAAAAATTTTATTTGGAATTCAAATGGAATTACGTTTTAGAATAAGGAAGATGGAACATTTACTACAAAACCTAAGAAGAATAGACTGACTGTGGAAACCAAACCTGCCTGGGATAAAACACCCCAAGACCTTCAAGGTACAGTATCACTTCATATCCGAGATAGTCTTCTGTTCTAGCAGAAAATAGTGTACAGTTTTCCTCTTTTATCACTTGTAAAATATGGGTAATTTTAAAACCCTCCCAGAAGACAGAACAACTTCTGGAAATTCCAGTTTTAATTGCTCAACACTGCAAATAGAGAACAAAATTTACCTTCCATTTATTTCACATGACTTCTTAACAATGTATTAAAACGTCATTCATTTCTCAGCAACACAACAAAGCCCTGTCTGTGTTTCCCTTTGTGCCAGAAAATGCTGTTAAATTGATGGGATGACAAACCCTTTACAGAGTTTCTTTACTGATGTTTGCTTGCAGTAAGATTCCAAAATAAATACACTAAGCAGAAATGAAAGCTTCACCCAGATTTTCTCTGTAGATAAAGCCTCTTCTTCCATGGCAACAGCAGTGGGACTGTTTTAGAGCAGGAAATTGTATCAATGTTTACTCACTAATTTACTCGTAGGAGCTGGGGGTTTTGAGCATGCAGGAAGGAAGAAAACTGTAAATAAATTAAAACACAAAAGTAAGCTCTGTCAGAGAAGTGTGGGGTTTCTTCTAGTTTAATTCCCTGTAATTCCATGCTGCTTATTTGAACCCAAAATGTGGATGCCAAGTATGTTTTTAATTATGCTTAGCAAGAGTATGTAACATTCCTGTTCAGATATATATTAACTGCATGAAGTGAGTGACACTGGAATAACAGGATTGTCATTTGAATCTTGGAGACAGACAGAAAGCCTTCTCACAGGTCACCTCAAGGACCTCAGCTCCTTGCCAGTCATTTAGGAGCCACAGAGTACAGAGAGGAATCCACCTCAGCACAACCAATGGAGTCATTGCAGGTGAGCAAAGGGGTAGACTGAGGAAAACCGTACAAAGCCATCTTCAGGACAGGTCTAAAAAAATGAGGTGAAGATTTGTGATCTCTCTCAGCTGTTAATGCCTTTGTCTGCATTCTACAGTCCTGATTTAAATGTAATGGTAATGATGCACTGAAATAGGAATGCCCAAAGCAGGACACAGTTGTCAGTATGGACAAAACCAGGCAAAGGAAATCAACACTGACTGCATTCCTACTAATTCTCTTCTAATACATTCCTGAATCTGCAGTTAACAAATACTTACTGCTGTTTGATTGTAAGTTAATATTTAAAACTCAATATTCAGTAATGCTGTGGTATAAGTATATATACCAAGGCATTGGTTTATTTTTATCAGAAGAAGCTGTGGGTCCTTAATGCAGCTAATGTGGGAATCAAGGATAGTAAGTATTCCTCAAAGCAGTGCATTTCAGTGCAGTTCATTTCAAATTACATCTGTAGCTAATTTTTCTATCTTTATATGCATTTTGCAAATATTTCCTTACTAAAGCCTAAAGGATTACCTCTATTTCAGTTTGCAAGTTCCTCTGCAGTAACTAGCCAGAAAAACTTAGCAAGCACGCAGGTGTCAAGGACCCGGAGCAAAACAGACTTCTTTAAGTAAGTGACTTCTCCTTTTAATATGTTTGTGCTTTGGAAAGCATCTGAGCCTTTTGCAACCAAGCTGATAATACAGTGGGCCTCTATAAAAATTAGGAAAGCAAAGACAGACATTGGCTCATAACTGGAGAGTACTTTGAAAATTCTGTTTCTTAAATGTAGTTTTCAGCTGTCAGTTATCAGCTGTCTTATAATCCCTTAGAAAAAACTCCTAACAGCCATAAGATCACAGGATAAACTCTTTTCAAATTATAGTACACCTTCAGTGCTGTAGGTGAACACTGCTCGCTGGAGTAGTCTCACAGAACACTAATACTTAGCTGTATTGAAAAGGTTCTGTGATCTACATCAGTGGCTGCCCGTGGTGCAGCACTGAGACCTGACAAAGACTGCCTGTCAGGAAACCTGTTTGCCTCCCATGACGAGGAGGAAAGTATGAAACTCCATGGTAGCCAGAGGACTTTCTACCTTGCAAAGCTGTTCAGAGTTCAGAACTCCGTATCATGGATGGTCTGGTGTTCCACCACAGCTTGGAAACCACAACTGAGAAATCAGTAGCCTAAGTTCTGTCACAGCAAGTTCCAGATAATTCATTACTATGCAGCAGTGCAATACTGAACCAAGCTCAGCCAGTTTACTCTTGTTTCCAGATGTGCACATTGTTCTGCTCCTCGCCTGTCTGAGCCCTTGGCACATTTCTGCCAGAAATGTGGATCTCCTATCCCCCCTGTGCCAGTCCAGTGCTTCCCACTCCCTGAAGGAACACAGGTCAGCAAAACATCATAGCAATCCACATATCATCCTTGGACAGAACAGCCTCTGCAAGTTACACAGTCAATGCTGACAAACGTGTTACCTACTCACTTTCATTTGAAAGTTCTGCTGTATTTTCTTTATTCTGCTCATTACCTTTAGCCGTGGACCCTGTATTGTCTGAAAGTTGTCTGGTCTGGGCAATGCTGTAGTTTTAAGTAATGACCAAGATTCATCACCTCTTTAGATTAGGTTCATAATTAGGAAAATTTCAACTACCTGTATGAAGTGGGTGACAGTGGAATAACAGGATTGTAATTTTAGTCTTGAAAACAGAAAGAAAGCCTTCTCACAGGTCCCCTCAAGGACCACAGCAACTGCCAGTCCTGCTCTATTTTATAGTAGCATTTTAATTTTATTGAAAATTACCTTAATACATTTCTGGCATTCTCTTTCCAGATATATTAATATTTTCTCAATATGATCCTCCTTCAAGCTTTAAGGATCAATATCAGCATCAGTTGCTGTCAATTGTTTCCAGTGACCTTGCTGCTGATGTAGACTCCAGCTAGGAAAATAATGAAATCTTATAATAACCTTAACGATCTCACTGTGGTCCTTAACATAAGTGTAATGTGGCTTTCCCCTTAGATGGCACCATGCCTTGAATGCAGACATCTTGTGCCAATGAATACACCCACTTGCATTATCTGTGAGTCACCAATAGCTCCACAGCTGCAGCCCCAAAACAGCATCTGTATAAAGGTAATTGAGAGTAAGTAAAACAGTGATTTAACTCCAGGTGTGCATTTTTCTTGCAGATGACTTCATTACAAATATTTCGATCCAACCTGGCTTTGTATAATTACATTATGGACAGCTTTAAGAGTTAGTGGGATTAAAAAAGTCTTGGATGGAAAAAGTGATTAAAGGTTTCCCAGTAGAAGAAAGACATGGACACACTTCCCTTGAGAAGGAAGGAGCAGCAGAAGCAATGATTGATGAGCTGACTATAACCCCCATTTCCCTGTGCTGCTGAGGAGGGCAGGAGACAGAGAATCAAGAAGGAAACTACGTCCAGGAGGGAGGGAAGGATGGGGGGAAGATGTTTTTTGAGATTTGGTTTGATTCCTCATTTTCCTACTCTGATTTGATAGCAATAAATTCAGTGACTTTGCCCAAGATGAGTCTGTTTTTCCCCTAACAGTAATCAGTGAGTGATCTCTCCCTGCCCTTAAACTCCAGAGCCATTCATTGTATTTTCTCTCGTCTGTCTGTCTTGCTGAGGAGGGGAGTAATACAACAGCTTTGGTGGGGGCACCTGGTCTTCAGCCAGGGTCAACTCACCACCAAAGGTCTTTTAAGGCACCTCATAGAATTATGGTATTATAATATTATTAATAATTGTCTATGAAGATACTGGGCTGTCTGATTTTCTAAGTATAGTGACTAAGCAAACTGAAACCAGAGTATACAAAGACCTGGAGATATTGATACTGGATCTTCTGAGGAAACTATACCATAATTTAAAAAAAAAAATAGTCCCCGTGTGCTAAGCAGGCAACATGGCCTAACTAAAGTGTGAAACATCCAAGACTTGAAGGATATAGTCTATCTGCAGGGCTGAATAACCACAGCACTTTGTAAGATCAAGTCTTCTTCTTTGTCTCTTTGTTGACAGTTTTCAAATACCATGTGAAATGCATTTTCTCTCTGTTTAAAAGGGCAAAGTCATTTGTCAGGTGTGTGGCACAGGAAATCCTCTTCACCATAAACACTGTGCGACTTGTGAGAGCAATCTGCCTGAAGTACAGATGGTAAGACTTCAATCACACTGCGTGAATCAAACCACAGCAGAACATCCTTTCTCTATGGAAAACTGAAGGCATGTCCCCTTGTCCCTGTACTACCAAAGCAGAGATTTTCTCCCCAATATCGTATTTAAGCCCAGTCCTCCCACAGAAGCTCTACCACATATGCCAAACTAAACAGAAGTGTCTCATATACCTTCAAGTTTCTGACATGGAAGTCAGGATTGTGAATGCCATTGAGAAAGCTCAGAAGGCTCTTAGAAAAGGAGTAGTCTTGACTACAAGGGAATCTTGTTTGTGTCCAGATTACTTTCAACTGCAATAAAGAAGTTGAGTATATACATAGGAACATCATTGACACTGATTTCAGTTATTTTCTGAAAATAGAATATGCTTTTGCATTCTTTTTCATATCTCCACTTTTACATTATTTTTCTTATCTCCACTTGCTGCTTTTTCTACATGCACACAGCTAGCAGGCTTGTATTTGGCTGTGACTCTTCACAGAGGTGAGAAAACCACTAAAATATTACCCCTAAAATTTCTCTGTTTCAACTCTCAGTTTAGCCTGGTTCCTTAGAAGAATTTTATTTTCAGTTCTGAAAAGTCCTGTATGAAAAATGAAAAATTCTCCAGGTTGTAGTAAATACAAAAATGATAGAACAATAATGGTTTGAAAGTTAAAATCTTCTGATTATCATGATTAACATGCTGAGCTCTAAAACTGGCTGTAGCTAGAGGCTAAAGTCTTGTATAGCCACATAAGTGCCATTTCAAAGTGAATTTCAGTAGGATTCTGTACTTCCCCAAGATAAATATGTTTGGCTGCTTCACTGAATGCAGATATGTGTGTAGATAATATGTAGCTGCAAAGGCTGTTAGGCATGTGACTTGAATGTGAGACCTGTATTAGCTGAGAAAGTTAAATGCTTAATAAGAATTATTAACAGTAATCAGAAAAATTACTAATAATAGTGATTAATAAGTGATAATAGTATTGAGAGTGTTCTGGGTTTGTTTCTTTGTAATACTGTATTTCTATTTTAATTTTCCTAGTAAAGAACTGTTATTCCTATTTCCCTTATCTTCGCCTGAGAGCCCCTTAATTTCAATATTATAATGATTTGGAGGGAGGGGGTTTACATTCTCCATTTCAAAGAGAGGCTCCTGCCTTTCTTAGCCAACACCTGTCCTCTAAACCAGGACTGCAGGCCACAGATTCAAACAGGGCTATTTTGTGTTTGCTTACTTGCTCTTATGGAATAATCAAAATGATTTTCTGGGTTCTGTCCCTTATCCATATGCCTGACTTGTACAGAAAATAAACTGCATAAACCTTAAGGCAAAGCTAAACATAACATTCTTAAGTCCTATTTGCCGTAACTGGGATCTGTACTTAAGCTCTAGAAGTTTCAAATGAAAAACTTGTTTTGTTTTGCTTACTCAAATAAGTTAATTGTAGAAAAGCTGGGTAATATAAAATTTGCACAAGGCAGAAGAGTGAAAAAAAATTTATGCAGCAAATTTCAAAGTGTGAGGGAACTCCTTGCCTGAACACATTCTCTCTGCCATACCACTAAAATGAAAGGTACAAAGAAAATTGTGTGTTGGGTTTGAAAATGCAAGTTTGTAAGCAGAGGAGCCTCCATCTTGATTTCATCTGTACTTATATATAGGGCTCCATTAATAAATACTCAGTTTAAAGGCACACCATTGAAAACATTTTTTTGTTGTTGCTAGTTCTGCTAAAAATATTTTCAAATTAATTAATGATACATTTTACCATGTTTTGTAATGAAAAATGAAATTATGGCTTAGATCCAAGTCATTCTCTTGCTCATTCTAAGCTGCAATAATTCTTTTAGGCTGAATATTACTTCATGTTGTCAGAGCTTGCTTTCCTCTTTCTTGTTATTAGGTTTGTTATTAGTCCCCATATTAGGACCTTCTTTCATGAGGAGCATTTTTTCCCAAATGCTCATTTTGTTTTATCAGCCTGTGTTTGGAGGAGACTCCTGCCCACTTCTCCAGGGCCAGCAAAGGAAGACAGCTCGGTGCTCAAAATGCAACGGGGTGAACGAGAGCGACGCCTGCTTCTGTGCTTGGTGTGGGGCCAAGGCATGTGCTCCTGCTGTCTCTGGAGACAAACCTGCTGCTGCTTCTCTGCAGCAATGGCACACTTCTCTGGGCAAAACTCCTGTCAGTCAGTAAACGCTGTTATTATCACTTGCTTAGAGCACAGAGGATTGTGTATGGAAAAATGAACAGCTTAGAAGACCCTACATCAGTCAGTGACCCAAGGGTTTAGAGTTGCAAACAAATGGGTCAACAAACACCAGATCATTGCATCAGCTGAGATGCAACAGCCCTGTGCTCGGGCAAAGTAACTTTACCATCAAAGGTTAAAGTATAGGCTGATCCAATGCAAGTTTTCCCCAAAACAACTCTGGGCTCTAATCACCTATACAGGTAATTGCCAGATATGATACCAGCAATTGTTTTGACTGAAGGCTTCCTTAACTTCAGTAAGGATAAGTACTTTAGTGCTGCTCTGTAGAGTTACAATCAATGTAAACAATTTCCCCTGTACAGTGCTTCTTCCTAAGATCGCATTCAAGGAAAATTTATTCTCTGTGAGCTGCATGCACATAAAATTTTAAACACTCCTATATGCATAAATAACCATTAGTCCTGTACTATACTGGGGCACTCAGGGTGGTAGTTTACTTCCTTTTATTTCATTCCTCTGCTCTTATCATTCCTGAGTCATTCATCCTGTGCTTCTCTAGTGAGAAATGTTGTGTTGACCTTTCCAGCCTGGACCTCCTCCATCCTACTTTGCTTGTTCCAAGTGTGGTACCAGCAACCAGCCCTATGCTCGTTTCTGCGTGTCCTGTGGTGTCTTCATAGAGCCCCCATCCAGACAGAGCTCTCCTGGCAGTCCCATGGATCATGGGGACTCACTGGCATCGTCTGAGGTAGGACACATAGGTTACAAGCTCACAGGCTTCTCCACTGGGGGTATGGATCAGCACAGCTCCATTCATTTCCTTGGGACAAGGCTGTGGGCTGGGAGTGCAAGGAGGGCAAAAATGTTTGTTTTGCTGTCTGCTGAAAAGCAGCTTCTGCCCAAGGCCTTGATCCAGCCCTTTCTAGATGGCAGAGTGAGAAACAATCAGCCTTACAAAAGTCTTAGCTCTTTAAATACTTTTGTCTTACTGGCTGTGAATTATTTGTGGTTTGCTGATACAAGGTATTCTTTCACAAAAATGTAATAGTTTTTTTTAACTGTTTCAAGAAAGAGTCCAATACTTAGGAAGGCCAAGTATTTTGCCCCTGGGAAAGCATACACGTTCCCTGTCAATCATGAAGAATTTAGATTTTGCTTGAATATTTGTGATACATTGCATTGTTGTTACAGACTAGTAATTAAAATTGTAAAAATTGTTATTTATTCTTCCTGTTAGCTTTTTCATTCCCTTACAATTTGGTGTACTGTTCTGGTCAGTTATGCTTGTAAGCCATTGAATTATATCTATATTACTACATTTTCCCTTCTCCTCCACTCCCCACAGGCAAAACAATTACAGGCTCGAGTTGCCTGGTTACCTTCTCCTGTTTCCTTACCCAAATCAAGGGCAGAACTAACAGAAAGAAAAGATAAAGGAACCCAAACCATTGGACTTTTTTACCCATCCAGCAAACTGTTGGAAAAAAAGGCACTTGAGCTGATTTCACAAAAAGAAAAGGTGGAAAAGATGAGTGACCATAAGCCTCTCCTGACAGCCATTAGTCCTGGAAAAGGTTAGAAGTTCTGATTTTATGATTTCTAAACAATTTATGACCTTGCTTTTTTTCTTGAAAATATTATAGCTTATGGAATGTGGCACCAGTAGGACACTGATTTCCTCAGATTTCCACAGACTTTACAAGTCTGTGTTTCCACCAGTCACTTGTAAATGCACTGCCTTAGAATTCAATCACTGATCTCCACCAATAGCTAAAAGAAAGCTTTAAACAGTATCAAAATTGGGCAGCCTTACTAATTTGGTAGCAGTTTGACTTTTTCAAATCCCACAAGACTGGAGGCAGGTGTCCTGTGTTTGAATTGGAAACCACTGAACAGCTCCCAGTTCCCAGCACCCTCCCCAGCCCCTGCCATGTAAAATTCAGGTAGAGCTGTGATGGCACCTGTAAGGATATTGATAAACAAAACTCTGAAGCACAGGGGATCAGAGCTCTTGAAAATATGATGGAACTGCATCTACATGAGGAACTTGTTTGGGGTACTGTTGTGGAATAAATTATAAAGCTTCAGAAGCAAAGAAAACTAAACTAGAGGAAGGGATTCTTAATAGCATTATGAAAACATCACTCATTGAAGAGTCTTTCACAGAGTACAGTATGAGCAGTAGCATTACAGCAGACAACTTTCTTTCACAGTGAGTTTTGTGGGCACTTCGTTCTTTGTGGAATCACTTGACTGTTTGCTGCCATTAAATGCTTTCCATTTTTACAGGTTTTAGTTTTACTATCCTGACAAATCTTCAGCTGTCTGGATCCCAAACCCTTGAAGACAGTCCATCTGTATTAATTAGGGATCTAATAAATGGCTGAGTGGGCAAAATTGTCTTTAATCTCACAGGACAGTCCAGCTGGGCAATCCATAGAATGACTTGATCTTAAATCATTACAGTACCAAACCCTGGTTTGGAGGAGCAGTTACTCTTTTAGATCCACTTTCTCATCTAGCTCTCTTCAGCAATCAGATGGTTGACTCCTCAGGCTGTTACCAGATTTAATTTTCTATTGAGTAGTAAGGTTGCTAATGAATGTTAGAATTTCCTCTTTTGACTCTGTGTATCTGATTTTTAAACGAATCACTGGGGAAATCTGTTTTCCTCCTCCCTTCCTCTGAAATGTGACATGTTCTCTTAGGCATCACTGTAGGAAATACAACACTTGACTCAACATGTCACGGAGCTTAAATTAGTCAGAGATAAAAAAGGATTGGCCCCTAATAGTGCCAAGAAAAAAAACAAAGTGACACAGAAATACAGTTCTTGACTTATGAGTGAGAACTGCCATCACTGGGAAAGGCTGAGAAGAAATTTTGAGCTGCTTTTGAATTCTTCTCACTTTTACCCACTTAGCTGAGGTAATTTTGTTGAAGTTGCGCTGTATAATGTATTCTGGACTGAGGAACTTATTTCATTCCATAAATCAATAAATGTCTTGTACAGTCAGTTCATGCTGAGTTGGGTACATGGCTTGAAACTATCTGTATCAACAAGACCATGCACCCAGGAAAATTGACCATTATTTCTTCAATCAAAATAGGATTAGACATCTGATATTAAAGTTTTTTAATACAAGTGATTAAATTAAATGGTGGAGGTTATTATTTATTGACAATATCAACTATTAACTAACCTTCTTTTCATGTGTGGAGATTAAAAAAAAAAAACCAAAAAACTAAGCAGTTAAGAGAGGGGCAAACAACAGCAGCACCAAAACACTAATCCTGTGGTGTGTACTGTTTCTTTTTTTGCTGTACTTTCAGTCTGTTTTAAACAACAGGCAAGACATTTACCAGGTAAATTCTACAAAGAAGAATTTTCCTCTTCTACTGTAACAAAGGTTAAATCAGTGTAATATAGATGTAAATTGCTATTGGCAGCATGGATTCAAATATTCCATCAATGGGTTTGCCAAAAATGTAATAAAACATCAACCAAGTAAGAGTATGTACTTGACCATCTGAATTTTTTCAAATAAAATCTGGGGATCTGGGCTAGTTATGTACCACTTTATTGCATGTAATACTGATCTATGGAGAGATCACTCACCAAGTACTCTATTTTAGATGTTTTAAATACTACTTTCAATTTGTATTAGTTATCGCATACAAGACCACAGCAGGGAACAATTTATGTTGTTTTATGGATCCTTCTTTTTCTATTCTTTTAAAGCTGCTTAACAAGTAAGATTTGTTGGTTTAGTTTGTCATCCCAGTTCAACCTTGAGTCTTCTAAGCACAAAACTCTTTGTGCCCTTGCTTTGTCTTTTAAAAGCCAGAGCAGCACTTTCCTTCTGGCTTGGTCTCTTTTCACTGTTTTAAGCTTCACTTAACATGAAGGAAAGGATAAGGTCAGAGCAGCTGCATTGTGTAAGTTAAATGAGGTTGTCAAGCCTACACAATTTATTTACAACAAAATGAATCATGCTCTGTACTTACCATGTGGATGCCAAAAAAGAAAATTAGCCAGATCCTGAAAACAATCAGTTAAAAATGAGAACAACTCCTTTTGTTTTTTTTCTCAGATTAAAACAAAATGTAGTTCTGGAATTGCCTGGAGAGGAGGTGCAAAAGCTCTAAATGGCTTAAAATGAGTTTTTAATCCAGGCACATTTAGCCTCTCATGTTTTGTGCCCTGTATCAGCATAAGGAATGCTGGCTCTTTCAGAGATCCTGACAGGTAAAAGAGCAGGAATGCTTAAGCTTTTAATATGTCCTCACTTATGTAATTGAAAGGAATTTATTTGGAGGATAATTTACACAGACCAGAAAGTGTCCTGAGTTTGTGTTTGCAGTTTTCAGATTTGTCTTGTTGCTCCCTGTCGATTATCCCAAATCCACTAAAAATCAGTTCAATAATACATAATTGCTTAACTGTAATATTTTACTATTTTCTTTTCTTATGATCTGGAATAGTGTGAGATTTTCCCTTTACACACGATCAGTTTTTACTCCTAAGGATCATTCCAAGACATGGCTTTGTTGTGAATAGAGGGCCCAAAGGATGAATTACAACTATGGATAAAACAGTGTTTCACCTGGCTTTTTAGGGTATAACTTCCTTCTCATTTTCTTGATTAGAAGAATTTCCTACAGAATTTTTTAATCTCAGTGAAATTATGCTATCTATGAATATTCCATCATTTCACTAGAAGAAATGTTAATCACATTTTAAGGATTTTTCTCCTGCTCAACTCCCTATGAACAGGTTGCTGGAGAAAACAGCTGGATCATGTTTGTGCTCATGTTAGAAGCTATGCCCAGAACAACCTTGAATTCAGAACACTGATTGGAGAACCTCATATGGGAAAGGTAGGAAGGAGCTTGTGAGTAGTATCTTCCTATGGAGAGTCATGAAAAAAATATTGTGGCTGCTGCATAAACACTGGAAAAATAAATGCCTCCCTTTTCTTTAGATGCTGACCTGTTTGTGTATGTCATTTGTCTTGTTTGGTAGTTCCATTTTTTGGTCACCCTTTTCCTGGAGAATTTTTTCTGCTTTTTTTCCAATGGCAATTCCTATTCTCTTACCTAAGAGCTGTAAGGGGAGTAAGAAAGCCTTTGCTCAGCTGCTTTTATATAGTATGAAAGTAAAAAACCTTCTAGGACTCCTTTTTAAGTAATAGATACTCCAGTAGATATTTTGTACTTGATTTCTATATCCACTGAGACCTACTGTCCACCAGGATCTTAAGAAGCTGCAGTGAAACTAAAAGAGAATATCTGCTTAATGGAGTTGAGGTACAGTCCATTGCAACTTGTTTCCTCTGCTAGAGGATTCAAGAGGATAGGCCTGAAGTATATAAAATTGCCTTGGGAAGGCTGTTTCTGCTGCTTCTTGGCCTTTTGTCAGTTTATTGTCTAAAAAAGCAATGCTCCCCAAAAGCAACAGAAATGGTTCAAAGCAGGTGCCAGCTATCTGGGTTTAATTCTGCTTTTTCAGTTTTTCATGTGGATTAGAAATATAATCAACCTTACCTCAAAATACTCAACCAGCTGCAATATAATCTTCATTCCACTTCTTTATGATCCCCCGTGCACTCATTTCTGTATGACTTCCATAGGCTTGTTGCCAGCAGTACTGTCTCAAGGAATTGATACACAAAGGTACCAAAGTTTTAATACTGACTGTGCTTCCCCAGACTGGTGTCACTAAAGCAGTTACCAGTTCTCCTGGATCTGGGAGTCCCAAGAACAACACAGCCTTTTATGCAGCTACAAAATCTCGGTGGAGAATGACTGAACTTCCTTGAAATGCAGCCTCATTACAGTTTGGGATTCATTTGTCATTTCAGTTGTTGTGAAATTTCTAGTTCCTCAAAAAATACCTGCCTCTTTCTCATTGACATGGGAAGTGTTGGCACAATACCACAAGTAAGCAAAGGCCACAGGAGTGATTTTGTGCATTGGCCGCACAAGAAACACCATCAGCAAGACTTACTGTTAAAAGTACCTCTGTGGGGTTTTTTGCCAAGACATACTAATGGTTGCTCTTTCTTTCAAGATTAATTATGCTACCATCACTGAAGATGATTATGAAGTCACTATTACATTGAATTTTGCTGTTATCAACAAGGTCAGTTCATGGGATGGGGCTGGTTTAAAGCTTTCACTAGAGCAGTGTAATGCTGATATATTTTAAATTCAGGTCTAAACAAGAAATGCTTTTGTTCAGAGTGTGCTAACTTACCACTTCAGAGAAAAGAATCTTTTTCTTTCTCTGTTGGAGCTGGATGAACAGGTATCCTTATCTGATTAAGCCAGACTTCATGGTTACGGTGCTGTCATCTCACATTTTGTTAGTTTGCTATTAGTATTAACTTTCTTCTTTCAGCTGATGTTGTTTGATGATTCTAGCATGCCTCAGCTTTTGATCTCAGATCCTGCCTTTCTTCAGTCTGCAAACTGTGTTCTTAAAAACTAAGCCTAGTAATTTTCAATAGCTTGGAGATAACTTTCATCAGAGCTCCTGTTAACTCTATTCAAAATCTAGAATCTCTATTTCAATAATTACTATCTTCCAAAAACCACACCATTCACGTTTCCAGCTTTTCAAAGATGAAAAGCTACCATTTCAAAAAACCAAAATTCAGACTGTGTCTCTTGTGTGAAATCCTGGAAAGCTTACCTTGCCATGTGAGGCCTGAAAAGCTGTATCACATCATTTCAGAAGTGGAATTTCTCAAGTAGTAGGAACTTTGATTTGGATAAGAATCTTCATTTCATTAAGTGACATTGTATCACATTCTTTTTGTAAATCAAAAGAAATACCTAACACAAGGTTCAGAAAAAATTGCTACACAATTTTGCCTCAAAACAGAGTTCAATTACCTGTGATAATGTCTTGTTGTAATCTGACACTGATATTCAAAGCCTATAAATCTTCTCATATGCGACAGTGTTGTGCCACTAAGATTATAGCAGCATTACATGAAAATATTAATAACTGCCTGCATTCAATGATTCTACAGGATATTCATCCTAACAAAGCAGTGAAGTTCAGCAATGATTACCTGAGTGCTGGAACAGAAGTCACAGATGGACAGGATCACAGTCAGACTAATTTTGGTGAGATTTTCCCCGTCTTTACAGTAGACCATAAATACAGCAGTCAGGAATACAGAAGAAGTGCTTGGAAGCTTAGACACCAAGGCAGACAAACAGTCTGTGCCTATTTAAGTTGACCTTTTAAGTCTCAAAATGTGTCTGAGTTGAGATTTCAGCAATGTACAGAGTCTCTCAAAAACTCCTGGGAATACTTCATCCCTGGAATGCTGAGGAGACCAGTGAACTGCAGCCACAGTTCACAGCAGTATTTTCATGATAGCACTAAAACTTTTGATGCTTCACATACTCTTTTAAAATAGAGACTATAAATATCAATATTATCAATATGCCAGGGACTGCTAGCTCTGACGTATTTGGCAAAGATGAGAAATTACAAAATACATTCATGGAGAGATGCTGTTTAACTGCAATCTCCCACTGGCATCAGCATTTTGGGCACCTCATATTGGACTTAGGTTTTCATTAAATCAGCCAGCTGTAAAGTCATCATTACAATTCAGGAATTCCTATAGCATCATTTGATATACTTAATTCACATTTAAGTTTCATCCACTTTGTGCTTCCAGTTTGAGGCTTGGCAAGAGGCAGTTACTGCACTGGGAGCCATGCAAAGCTTTTGTTAAAACCAGTATGAACTACAACAAGTATTTCATCACTGTCTCGTGTGGAAAACTGATAAATACTGCTTTGATTGTGGATAAATTATTTACAGATCTCTCCTCCAAGTGCTAGTTAGGATACTGACTTTGCTTTGAATTAACACTTATTTTCCTTTCTAGTAGGCAGAGATGATCGTAAGCTTTTCTATTCAAGAGGCAAAATAAAGAGATCCAAGTCAAGAACACTCATGGGACAGGAATATAAGCTCTCTGTAAGTATCTTCTGCAAATACAGGAAAAAACATTTATACAGAGCAGTAATACATGAAGGAGGGCATCTGGGCACTACAATAGAAAGGTTTTAACCCTGACTGGGGGCATGGGATGAAAGTCCAACCTAATATAAAACCTGAGCATTGGTGACTGACATTTAGTTCAGAACTGAAAGTAAGAAATTTGTTTTTTCTACTAAGAGTTTAATTAGATTTTTTCCTCTCATTTCAACCCATTCAATTTTGACACTGCATTAGACTTAAGAACTGTTGCAGTGATTCTTTTAAAGATTTTTTTCAAAAGCAACATCATATGGAGGTATTGTCATCTTCCCTTGACTTTACAACATTTGACTCCACAGAGGCCTAGTTTAAAGAAGCAAGGATTTACTTCCAGTGGAGACCAAATTTCTTGAAAGAACAGTCTACTAAAGGGACTGTCAGTAATGACATGGAAAAATTCAAATGGGAAATGTCCATATCACATTTCAAAATGAGAAATGGTTGAAAGGTGGGAAGAAATAAAAGGAAAAGGTTTTAAGTTTTGTTGTTTGTTTGTTAAGATTTAGTAAACTAATTTAATTTCACTGAGGCAAAACATACACATTTTTAAAAGAAAATTGTTCCACAGGTCCTGGAAGCTTCAAGCTTTACTCCTAAACATGTACCTATGTTTAATTTTAGTATACTGAGCAGATCTTTGTACAGCCCTGAAGACCTGCATTGACGTAAAGTGAATCATTTGCAGACACGCTTGCTGAATGAAGACCTCAGCAGTGAGATATTAGCCAGGATAACCCAAGACTTGCTGAGGTTAAGAAAGACATTCCCAAAGAAGTCAGGGATTAGAAACAATGAGACTCAGATACATTGAATTCATACCACTGTGTGCATTTTGCACTTTAATTCCAAGGCAGAATCTGACCCACCTACTTGCATTTTCCCTGCGTGAAATGTTCCTGGCTGTCTCCACAGCCAGAGTCCAGACAGCTGCTGGATGAACTGGGTCAAACTGGGAAAGGAAGAATCACCGTCATAGAACAATTGCTCAGTGAGGTAAGTTACACTTGCTGAAGTTTCCTTTTTCAACTCTTTGGCTGTTTATTGCATGAATATTAGCCTAGAATGCACTTCAGCTTGATGATCAGGAGATTTAAGATTGAAAGAGCATTTTAGAGAACACAGGGCCTGTCTTACATTTACATTTTAGATGTTTTCCTCACACTTCTGTTTGGTCAGTGCATAAGGCAGTCTTCTCTGGGTTTGTTAAAAGACCAAAAAAAATGCATTCGTTTTAGAATTTAAGATCAAGTCCTCTGTATAGCAAAAGCAAGCATAAACTCTGTATTTCTGCTCTGGGATTTCATTTGGCTACTGTTACACACATTTACTCTGGCTTTGAGCTAGAAACTTACAAACATTTTCAAAAGAAAGCAAAACAACACACTTTTACCCTCTCTCTGTCTTGAGCATGAAGCCCATTTGCCAACTTGAATTGGCACAATACTAAAGCAAGGTGGAAGCTGAAGAATCTGTTTGGTTTTACCCTAGCCCCCTTTGCTTCTGTTCTGTTCCAGGGAGCTGACCCCAATTCCCTGAGCGAGGAGGAGCGCCCTGCCCTCACAGTTGCTGTCCTGAACAAGCACACAGGAGCCATCTCCCCTCTGGTGCAGAAAGGGGCTGACATTGACCAGCAGTCAGGGCCGTAAGTGAGCTCTGATCCTCTGCCTTGGCTCTTTCCAAGTTTTACCAAATAAAAATCACACGTGCTCCAGTTTTAGAGAGAACTAAACCCCATCTTCTCCTCCACAAATCTGCTCCTTTCAATGACAGTATCCATACACCCTCTTCCAGTTGCCAGCTTTGAAGACTTCTCATAACTTCTGTTATAAAAGCTGCTATTTAGTTCCTTTCCCCATCCACTTCAGCTTAACATGATGAACCCCACCAAAGCCTACCACACTTCTTGTGTGCTCTGTATCCTCCTATTCATTTTCCTAAGCCTTATTTGCAAAGTTTCCTCAGGTAATAAGTGCATTGCTCATTCCTCCTGTGCAGACACAACAACACGGCTCTCCATGAGGCAGTTCTGCTGGGACTGGAGGGAGAGGAGTGCATCCGAGCCCTGTTAGGGTAGGTACTGTGGCTGGACCTCCAGCTCAGGCTCAGGTTTCCCCCAGCCAGCCAGCACATCTGCTTGGCACCACTGGGGGGCCAGAGCCTGCCCCGTGTCCCTACGGGAAGGAGCAGCCAGAAATTCCAAAGTTACTCCACATCATCATTCACCTACAAGGCCACTCCATCACTAAGTGCAGTCACTTGCAATGATTTTAAGCAGTTTAAACCAGTGTGCTTTGTATTTACAGCTGCAATGCAAGCGTGCAAAAGAAGAATGCAGCAGGGCACTCAGCGCTGGATTTGGCTGTTGCAGCTGGAGATAATAAGGTTATTTCACTGCTCCAAGTAAGTCTGGATAGAGAACATTGAACAAACTTCTGAGACACAGGAACATTGCTCTCATCAGTGTGTTATTACAACAAACTTTTTCCCAAATAAAGCTGAAGGTTCTTTGGGAGCACCTGATCACATGTGTCCAGTTCTGTCTGCAGAATCCACAACCCTGTGTGATTGCCTTGGGCCTTGTACAATATTTTCAAATAGTCAAATATTTTCTCCAAGATTGCCCCATTCCTTTCTGGCAGTTCAGAGCACAATTGCCCTCTGACTGCACTCTATTCTGCAAATTTTCTTTTCTTTTCCAAACGAAGGGACAAACCAAACCTTCCCAGGCACAAATAAATTTCAGTGTCTCTGAAATGTCTATAATGCCTGATGAACACTGCTTATGAGAGTTTGACACCTGAGCAACAACACTGCAAGCTGTAACTGATGAGCTTATTTTCTTTTTTAAAGTTAAAATCAGAGCAGCCCACTGCAGATTTTTATCCTCCAGAAAATGGAATAAAACTACTTTTTTGTTCTGCCTTCAACTTTTATTTATAAATGCATCAACATGAGGAAGCAGCCAACTACAAACAGAAGTTTACAACAATACCAGGCACACTGAAGTGTGGTATAACTCAATGTTATTAGCCACAATCCTAAATCCCTGAAGTATTTTTAAAACTCCTTCCCCTTTCTATGTCCCAAAGTATCTAAAAGCATTGGTATTCCGTACAAAAATGGAAATGTATTTCTGATAGGAGTTGACACGCAAGTTTTAGCACCAAAGCTACCAGTATGAGACAGCAATATCTCTAAACAGATGGATTTAAAACAACCCAAGCAAACCCACAAACAATAATCCTTAAAAAACCAGCGGGAAAATTAGGAGAATCCCTGCAGAAGAAGATGATGTATGCAATGCATCAAACCTCAGGTACTTCCCAGGCAGACTCAGAGGAGTGAAGCAGAATTCCCTCCCTCTCAGGGACAGTCAGTCTGGAAGCAGCCTCAGGAAACACGGCCATTCACTCACAGGGGCAGTGCCGCAGCATATGGACAAGACAGCAGTCTAGGCCAGATTCTTTATACTACAACGCTGGATCTTGGCTTTATCTTCAACCTTGGTCACCATCTGAGAAATCTCTTTCTTCTGCAAAGAGTAAAAATAACATGTTACTGCCTACCACTAAGTGGAGTATTGTGCTGCTTCAAGGGGAAAGTGTGCTACATCCCGCCTAAAGCATGGCTGAGAACCAGGACAGGGCACAGGCCGAGCCTGGATGCAGCAAAGCGCTCTGCACAAAGCCTTGTGGTAAGGAACGAGGCCAGCCTAACAATCCAAAGAAAAGATGCCGCGTACGTACAAGTGCCTTTCTCATTCGCATTTTGTCCAGCTTCAGGAACTCCTGCACCGTCAGGTTAGCAGGTTCTTTCTGAAGAGAAAGAAAACCACAGTCCGCGGAGTGCTTTTTGTGTTCCTCCCTGAAAAGAGGTGGAAAGAAAGTGAAAACGGAGGAGAAGGCAGCAGCGCCCAGCGAGCCACACGCAGCCGCTGCCCCCAGCCGGGGCGGCGCCGATGGGGGCAGAGGCCGAGGGATCCCCCGCTACTCACAGTGGGTCATCGTCGGGCTCCCAGCCCTCCAGCTCCTTGAGGCAGAAGAAGCACTGCGCCACGTCGGGGCTGTTCTCGCTGGGGCAATGCACGAAGCCCGCCGCCGCCATCTGTAGGCACAGGGGAGGCCGTCAGCGCCCGCCCGCTCCCGTCCCCGCTCCCGCCTCTCCGTCCCCGCGCTCACCCGCTCGGGCGTGCAGGCGCAGCCCTCGGTGAAGGGCCAGTTGCGGAAGGTGGCGGCGCGGACAGAAGGGAAGTAGAGCCGCCACCCTTCGGGCAGCGCCTCCAGCCCCTCCATGGCCGCGTTCAAACGGCGGCGCGCGCGGGGCAGGGCGGGAGCGGGGCGGGCCCGCCGCCCTCACGGCGCCCGCGCAGCCCGAGCCGCCGCTCACAGGGCGAATCAAAGCTCGGGGAAACACTTGGGCTTCGCTGCCTTATTTGCAAAGGGGGAGGGTCCGCCTTTACTATCCCGGAAAGCTTTGCTTTGTTCAGCTGTGCTCGGCTCTTCCTCTCAGTGCTGGGTCGCTGCCCAGCTCAGGGAAGCGTGGAGGAGCCGCGCCGTGGAGCAGGGCGGCGCTGGCTCCTCAAGCACGGCTCGGGTGGCCCAGCAGCCGGGCTCCCCACGCACAAGGAGGGAAGCAGAGGGCTGAGAGCACCGTCTGTCTGCTTCCTTCACTACGCCCATTAGAAGAACCTCGCCCTTTGCAAGGCCGTGGCTCCCACCCTGAGATCCCTTCGTGGCCTTTGAGGATCTGGGGTTAAATGAAGGACCGATAAAACAAGGCGTCTGCAGCACGGCAGGTGTCACAGGGCTGTCGGAACATCGTCCTCACTTGGCAGTCCCTGAGAGACAAAGCCACAGAGCAAGATGGTCCTCAAAATCTTCATGGTCACCTTCAAGAACACCATGCAGAACTGGTCATCTTCTTCAGACCACTTTATATCTCCCAATTCTGTCTGGAAAGGAAGAGCCTGCTAAGGCCTTGCCTGTAAGCGCCTTCTGTGGGCATGCCTGCAGGGAAATGAAGAAGTCCTTGTCTGGGTCAGTGGCCCACACACATCCTCCTATGGCCATACTGGAACTTGATAGATTCCAATGAAATAAGATAATGGAGAGACACCTTAACAAACACTATGACTACAGACAGGCTTTTCCAAGGGAAGGGCTTTAATTCCATTCATAAAGACATATATTTCTTTTCTTTCAAAGTCCAGCTAACTCAAAACATTAAGAACATTGAAAATTTTCACATAGTCATGAAACAGGCAGAAATGTGCACGGACATTCGGGCACACAACCCTTGGCTGGGCTGCTTTTCCCTCCCACTACCACTGATTTTGTGTTGGTAGTGATGGACATTGGCTACACAAAAACACATTTTGTGTCCCTTTCTCTTCTGTTACCAAAATGAAGACTCCACTATGGCAACTACTACTGTAGTCAGGTAGCCAACAGGTACACAGAGTACATTAATGACAAAAAAGTCACATTTGGTATGTAGCTCTCCGTGGGTTTGCTATGAAAGGACCATCCCAGTGGATGTAATCTGTGGTTAAAATGCACAGCCTGACTTTTGGTCAGTGCAGCTTTCTGTTCATCTGCACTGAGTCAGGGAAGGAAAAAAGCTGCTACACTGTGGAAAAGGACAAGAGCCACTACCAGAAAAACTGCTTGGGCAGTATTTTTTAATTCTTGAGTATTTCTGTTTATTCTTTGCTCTCCTCTTTACTGATAGTTAGAGTCTAGGTGCTTCCAAGAACTGGACCCGGGCCATCTCTGCCCTCTTCTCCCTCCAAGCTGTGAGCAGACTGCTTCTACAAATCAGAGCCTGCATTTCAAACATCCCCACTGACTTTTGCTCTGAGTTTCCTCCAGCCAGAGCACCTGTAGCAGGAGGAGGTGGGTGCTGGAGCCTGTGAGGCTGCTCTGTGGTTAGAGGTGTGCCCAAAGGGCTGGTCTGCCGACCAAGAACCAGCAGAGAGGTGGAAAGATTCCAAAGACTTGATGTGGCAGCTGTGGTGCCCTACCTTGCCTAGACACAAACCCACCTGAACACAAAACACTGTGCACTATGAGAACTTCACACTGAGCATGGGGCAAACAGGAAGGGAAGGCAGCAAGGAAGGAGTAAAACGAAGGTGTCTCCTCTGAGCCTTGTACTGGGGACAACAGGAATCTGAATGCTTTTCAGTATTCCTGAAACATGGTTTCAGGACTACTCATCTGGCACGTGTAAAACTTTCCTAAAGTTAACATCCAGCTACAGGCACCAATACCTTATTTCCCTTCACAGACTCAAGACAGTTCCTAACAAAGCAATCAAACCACAGAAACACTGAATGGTTTAAGTTTAGGTGTTCATTTTTGCTCATAAACAAAAACAGAGACAAAAAACCTGCAACATTTTTTGGACAGGTTTCAAAACTTGAAATCCATGGGGCCCCTCTAAAGTGAGAAACACTTTTTTGTTTGGTATTTTTGTTTGTTTGTTAATGAGGCTCTTCAAAGTAACAGTGGTAGGAAAATACCCCATTTTCAATTTTCCAGTAGTTTGAGTATCCTAGTTGGCATTTCCAGGCCTCTCCCCTTGGAACACAGTAATCAATCCTCTTGGATTGTATTTTTCACATACAACGTCTCACTGTTGACATCTAAAGTCCTAGGGGTAAACACATCAGCGTGTTCCAGCTCTCCTGTGGCAGCCAACGTCCTCCACCTGGGGGAGCTGGGAAAGCTGGGGGTGTTTTTTGGATGGATTGGGCTTTTCCCAGGTCCCCAGACCCCTCCAGCAGCTCAGCGTCGCAGCCTGAGGAAGAAGGCGTGCTTGCACTCCTTGCTGTCCAAGGGGTAATACTTGTCATAAAAATCCAAAATGTACTCCTCGGTCTTAAATCCAAACTTCTGGTAGAGCAGCATAGCAGGGTTGCTTGCAGAGACGTGAAGGGTGACGTCCTTGCCCATGCAGGTCTGCCGAGGGAGGGGGAGAGGAAAAGAAAGGAGATATCACTGCAAGAGAACGAGCCTCTGGGGGAATGCGGAGGTGAGAAGATTCATCAGCTCAGGGATCCAAGGTGCTGAGGAAATGTGAGAAAAATTACAGGCCCTGGCCCAGGAGTTACCACACATAGCAACAGCAAAGGCACCGCTGCTGCTGCTCCTCCAAGCCCTTGTTTCTGGGAAACGTGGATTCTCTGACAATGAAAGCAGGTTTCAGGATTATAATTTGTCATCTTTCCATTGTAAATTACTAAAGTAATTGTTAATTCAAAATAATCTTGGTGTACAGCCCTGATCTCAAATACAATGGCCTGAAGAAAAGACAAAACGTGCCAGAGGATCAGGCTCTGCACTCCTCCCTGTCAGCAAACAGAGCTGAGCTCTCTGAGACTGCCTGAGCACCTCTGTGCTGTCACACTGGAATTCCTGCCTATCCCACCCAGCTCCTCTCCCATCCTTCAGGGCACAGCACTCACCTCCTGAGAAGGCAGGAAATTCAGTTCAGACAGCAAATAATAACATGGCTGAAGTTACCTTGAAGATCCTAAATTCTAACCAGCAACACTCTGATAAAGATGCTTTCATCAAGAGTTTTAATAGCATTCCATGCATATTGAATGTATTGTAACTCTTAAGTGGGAACAGTAATACCCTCTAGGAAATCTCCAAGATAAAACATTCAAGGGGAAAACTCCCAGGAATTTAAGGAGGGAAAGAAAAAAAGAAATAATTGGAAGCCGTTTTGGGGGAAAAAAAAATTTGAATGAGATCATTAAGAAAATGCAGTTTAGTCCTCTGGGACAGATGAATGAGAAGATACATTGTGACAGCAAAACCAGCCACCACCATTTGCATCAGAACATTTTCCTGTTAAGTTCTGCTGCTCCCGAGAATTCAGCCCCAAACTCAGCACACTGTCAAAAGTCAGCAACCTACTCTAAATCCAAACAGCACCAGTGCCCCAAGCCCAAGCAGCTGCCAAGCAGCACCTGGAGACTAAGCAACATTATTCTACAGGACTAAACTCCTTCTAGCAGTGTCAGAAAGTCAGCAACAGCAAAATAAACCTAATGTGACCCAAACATAGAGTGCTGATGTCTCATTGCTAGTGTGCCTAATCAGATCGAATCTCTCAAATCTGCTTGGCTTTCTTCAACAGGGAATTTCATGCAAGCAGGATTAGGTTGGTTGATGTGATACATCCTACAAAAAGGGCGTGAGGATTTTCTGTGGCTGACTTGCCAACTCCAGCATCCCAGCTCTGCTGGAGAGAGAAGTTACTGAGAGTCCACCTGCTGGATCCCTGCAAACCTTGGCGCCTGTTCCCACTGGGTGTTGACGTATCACATCAACAGACTGAGCTGAGGGCAATTTCCTTCAACACTTCACACAGAGCTTCCTGGGAAATGCAAGGGGTGAGTTTAAAGAATATTGATTAGAGGCCTGTATCAACACTGCAGAGAACTGTGCAGAGTTACCCTTGGGCGGCCCAGGAGCAGAAAGTGCTTTTCCAAACCATGGATCAGTTTCCCCAAGGCTCTGCCAGTATTCTCTATCTTTCTTCAGCCAAATAAGAAAGAAGATAAAACGGTTTCAGTGGTGAGTTTTTGTTAGTAAAGCTCACCTTGACTACAACAAATGAAGAAATGTTTCCCATTAGCAGCTCTGCCAAGAGAGTTCAGGGAGTGGTAAAACTGTGGAGTTGGGCTCTGTAAAGAACATATATCTGCACATATACTCACAATTAAGCTGCCTTTCCTGCAATTTAATTCAAGAAAACCAGTGGAATTAAGGCCACTTGAACAACAGTATTCATTCAGAGATTTAATGAAGTTTAACTCCTTTAATATCACCCGTTCAGTTAGCTGAGATGAATTTTCCCAAGTATTCCTGTGGAACAAGGCCTACCACAAGCCAGTCTAAACAATGAGGTTGCAAACACTTTATGATTAACTCAGCTGTATTTGAACCAGAGTACAAAAGCGAAAGTGAGTGATTGAAATCAGTAAGTGATTTAATGCATGGAATAAACCTCCAGGTGTAGCCAAGAAAGCTGCAATAATTCTTAATTGACCCTGCCTACTCTTACTTCATTTTCTCCTTTAAACCCCCCATTTACAGTATCCCTTTTACACAAATTACTGACCACTGAAGAACACAGAGTTAATCTCAACACAGCTGAAGTGTGCAGCATCCCTGTAATTCTGAGGACATGACCAGAAATGGTTGTTTTCCTAAACACATTTTAACTTCCAAAGCAGGAGCTACTTTCTCCCGTAAACATTCATAGAAAGGGTTCTTACTCTCTAATATCTCCATGTGTGCACACAAGGAAGAAGTGAGAGCTGGTTCTTTGGCAGATTCACAGGATGATTTCATTTCATTACCTGGATAAGATGGTAAATCATGAAGGTCGCAATCCCAGCTCTTCTCCACTCAGGATGCACCAACAGAAAAGAGATGTAAGCTTCGTTGTATTTCACATCTGGCACCATAAAGCCAAAGGCAATGATAACTTTTTTGTAAAGGACAACAACACTGAAGTCTGGATACTGCAGGCACTCTGACAAATCAATTCCTAGGAAAAAGGGAGAAACAGCAGTTGTAAGCATTGCAAACCAAAAGAAAAGTGTCATTGAAATCCAGGGGTTTAAGGCTTTTTAGAAACACTTCATCCCTTCTTTCTACCTTTACTTCAAATTTTTGATAGCAAGAGATCACAGCATCACAGAATAATCCAAGGCCTCTGCTGGAACAGTCCTCTACTACTAATATCCAGCCAAATTTCCTGCATTTTGGGAAATCCTAGGGGTCAGGACACCCAGAGTGAAGGGGATGAACCCTGCCTTGGGAAAACCAGTTGCCTGACCCTGGTGTCTCCCCTGCCAGGTAAGTACGAAGGGAAAAGATTATATGACAAAGCAGACAAAGCAAGATCTGCTTAGCAGGGAAGCTTGTGGAAAAACTAACAAAGCCGATTTCCTTTCAAATGACTCAAGGATGAAACTGAAAATCAAAACTCAATTCTCTTCAGAAGGAGCACACATGAAACTGGGCTTCAGCTTTGGTAGCATTGCCTGCTATGGAGTCTCTTTCCTGCCTGGAGCTCTTAGTGCTCTTTTGCACTCACTCAGCGGGTTGTGGAGCTGCACTGTGAGCCTGACCACAGCTTCCAAGGCTACCAAAACACTTGCTTTTAGCATGCAAATTCTCTAACCTGAGGGACAAAGTAGCCTCTCAGGCAGTGGTGCTTCTGTGAGTCAGACACTGGACACATAGAGGCTGGGAGATTGTCACCTTGTCTGACCATCCTGCTGCTGCAGTCCTAGAGCATCCACACAGCCTGTCAGCACCAAGCAGTGCAGCTCGAGGCACTGAACACTGATTGCTGGGTTATTTGTGTGGACAGATCCTAAATGAGATGCAAGACACACAGGAGGTGTTTGCTTCAGCCTAAAGTTGGCAATTGCAATGAGTTTGCAACATGGGGTAACAAAACTGCAGAGTATGTTTTCTAGTAACCACTCTTGATGAGATGCAAGACTTCATAAGGTACCAGGCCCCAAGAAGTGGGCGAGTTATTTTCTTGCTCGAGAGTAAGTTGGGTGGAGCAAGACGTGGGAGGGATCAATTGGCAATAGGGAGCTGTGTTGCCTGTGGAGTGCCTTGCAGCGTGTCTGGACAGGAACACTCATTGCCCCAGGTGCTGGCATCTCTGCAATGGTGCAGTTTTTCCTGTAGGAAGATGCTTAGCTTAGACGGTTTACCACTGGAGACGCTTCCCACTAGGGAGAGGTTTCCCGTTAGGGCACCAAGGCACTGTGAGAAACAGCACCGGGGAATGTCTCTTCCACCAGCTCATTTGCAGTCACTACCTGGAAATGCAGTTCTGCCCTGGGAGAAGCAAGAATAGCTCTGAAAGGAAAGACTTGGAAGGACAGAAGAACTAAGTGCTGGCTTAATTATGCTTACCCAGTTGCATACCTCTGCCTCCCACCCCCAAGCTGTACCAGCAAACTCTGCATCCAGGCTTTATCTCTCAAGCATAACTTACTCACTTCCCTCTTCTGCTAAAACAGAACTAAAGTGTAACAATCACATCCCAGCCTCAGAATTTTTTCACCATGGAAAACATTTGGATTCCTGCTTGGAGACTGATGGTAGTGTCAGCTTTCTGATCTAATGATTTAATTCACAGTTGGGTGAAACACACCCATGCTCCTTATGTTAAATAAAACAGAGGAGTGCTGAAGAACTTATTGAAGGTACAACCCAGCTTAGCCAGAACTTCAAATGCATTATCAGGAGAGAAGAGACTATGACAAAGCGGTTCAGCCTCTGCTGGGATTGCAAGCGTCTCTCAAAAGGTCCAAAACAGCTTGTGAAAGGAAAGGTGTGGCAGGTTATTTCCCCACACTGTACAATTTGCATAATGAATAGCAAAAAGAGCTCCTTTCCTGACTGCAGCATACAGGCACTGCTGAACTACAGCCCTGCTGAATCACCATTGGCAAATCAAAACACAAAGCAAACAGTTACCTGGAATAAAGGCGTGTACTGTTTGTACTGGGCTTTTCTAAATTAGTCTACTGTGATGTTCAATGATTAGAAACTGATGCATGCAGCAGATGAACATCCCTGTCATTATTTCAGAAGAACTAAGGACTGCAGGCTCATAACTGCCCCCAGAAAGGGCAGCCATTATCCCTAAAGAAAACCAGTTCCAGAAATTACACAGAAAAATACAACCTAATCTTTCCCACACCTTGTAAATACTGAGGCTTGAAGAAATAAACGACATCACAGCAGAGCCTACAGTTCTAAAAGCAATTCATTGAATTGCAAAATAAGCTGAGTTGGAAGGGACCCTCAAGGATTATCGAGTCCAACTCCTGGCCCTGCACAGGACAAGCCCAAGAATCACACCATGTGCTGGAGAGCATTGTCCAAACTGCTCTTGAGCAGGCTTGGTGCTGTGACACTGCCCTGGGGAACTGTTCCAGTGCCCAGCCACCCTCTGGGTGAAAAGCCTTCTCCTGATATCCAACCTAAACCTCCCTTGACACAGCTTCAGAGCCATTCTGTTGGGTCCTCTAATCACAGAAGAGATTGGTGCCTGCCCCTCTGCTTCCCCTCCTGAGGAAGCTGCAGACCATGATGAGGTCTCTCCTCAGCTTCCTCCTCTCCAGGCTGAACGGACCAAGTGACCTCAGCCACTCCTCTTATGACTTCCCAACTTTCCCTCTGACATAACCAGCTCATGGCTACCAGGAAGAGACCTTCTCACAAAGGTAATGAACAGAAATCTCTGGTATAAAGCTGTTTATTTCAACCCCTGATTCTGCAAAGCATTTCGCTGGATGCTTAAGTTTAGTTAACTACTAAATTAATTGGCATGTATTTTTTAAGTGCTGTGCTAATTAGGGTCTACACGATCTCAAGAGACAAAGACACCAAACCCATGTCTCCACCTCAAATGCTTCCCTGTGACATCAGATAATGTGCTTCTTCAACTGAAGAAAAATTTGGCCCAAGAACATGTTTTTTTTTCTGACCAATACAACTTCCTTCTTGGAAACCCAAGCACTGGAGGAATCTTACCAGGCCAGAAGAATTCGTGGCACATGGAGTTTATAGTAGGGATGTGATTAGGGCGAACGTAGCAGTAATCAATGGGTGCTTCTGGCTCAGCCTTCCAGTTGGGATCATTTCTGTGTGGATTCGCCCGGATTTCTGCCAGCAGCCTGAGTTTTGGGGGCTTTGTCTCATAATCACGTCTGCCAGGAACATGAGAAGGAACACAAAAAGCAAGTGAGCAACAAGAACTGCCACTGCAGCTAAATGGGTACTGCCCATGAAATATTTTCTGACATGCTCAACTTTAAAAAAAAAAAAGGTTATCCATTCACACAGAGAAACCGCTCAGCAAAAACACCCTTGTGCCAGAGGCCAGGACACTTCCCAGACCCACAGCATGTCCAGCCAGTCTTTCTTTATAGCACGAGCAAGAAAACTGCGGTTCAGACACAAGAGCAGGTGCAACTTGCATTAAATGGCTACAGCGATGCTCTCTTGGCCCTTGCCCCCTCTAGGAGATTCCCCTTCCCAATGCAATCTGCTTCACTACTCAGCTATGTCAAACACTATCCCTTCAGGGTTACCATGGTGCACTGGGTTGTACTTTGAGGAGGAGTGAGGAGCACTGCCCAAGAAAGGTGTCCTCTCCATGGGCTGGCGGTGCACAAGCCAAGAGCAAGCTCAGAGCCTCTGTACCTGATGTAAGGTTTAAGGACACGGGAGGTGTAAGGGCTGACAATACTGTGGTCTGTCAGCAGGTCTTCTGAGCCTACCAGGCGGTACAGAAACTTGGTTGTCTGCTGGCGATATCCCTTCGTGGCGGGCAGCATTGTCTGGATGCACAAAAAAATGCACAACAGTTGCAGGAAGGTCAGTCATTGACTTAACAAGGGAATCATATGGAGGGAGAGTGAAGACCTTTCAATGTGACATGGTGGTCCCACCTTTGGACTCTGCTGAGCACTCCAAAATTTGGTGCCCAAACCTAGAAGAGCCGCAAGTCATCTCCCTCCTACACACATGAAAGAGTACCTGCCTGTTTGGGTACATCCAGGCATCCACCACCAGCATTAGGGGAGGGCTGGAATACAAATACATCAACACTTGTGGTGCTGACACTGACTGACAGCAGTGCTGAACCAGCATGTCCCAAGAAGAAAGGGACTTAGGAGAGCATTGGTGGGACAGAGCCCCAAGCCAGAATGAGTCTTGTTCACATAATCCTTTTCACTTTAGGAGTCAGATAACCTCAATGTGACACTGCTGGCTGCAGCAAAAGCTTTAAAATAACAAGTACCAAAAACTAACTTAGATTCGGGAACACCCACCTGGTATCTGTCCAAGATCCTGAAGTCCTGACTAGTAGTTCTGTATGTTGCTTGCCCTACTGGGGATCTGGAGACACCACCTTCTTTGGCTCCATAAATCCCATCAACCAGGAGCAGTGCAGCATTCACAACCTGGTCCAAGTCAAAGAGTGGGAGTCCTCTTTCCCTCTTGGCCTGCCTGACCAGCAGCTTGCGCCTCAGCCTCCGGGCCTCGGGGGTCATGCTCAAAGCATTGGGACAAGCTTCCAGTCTCTTCAGCAGCAGCTTTTCTTCATAGATGCTAACTGAGGTGTGCTTGGGAACTCTGGGTTTGGTATCCTTCTCCAGCTGTGACTTCCCCTTGTCTCGTCCTCTTACCTGCAAGGGTGTGTTTGACTCTTCAGGATCTTCACTGTCACCTTCCATCCGTTCTGTTTTTTCTTCTTCACTCTCCACCTCTTGCTTGATCTGCTCAGCTGTCTTCACTTTTTTTCTGCTTGCTATCATGGTGCCAGCTCCAGCTGTCCCACTGGGAGGGGGCACATACTCTATTCCTGGGTCTATGACTCCATCTCCTTCCATCTCCTCATCATCTGTGAACATATCAAAATAATCCAGGGGGAAAGAAAAAATAATTTAAACATCAAAGTCCCATTTCAAAAATAGTTGTCACAGCATTTTTCTGCTAAGGAACAATAATGTGGGTTTACCCAAGACACTTCATTTTCTTATTTATTCCCCAACCTCCTGATTTTGGACAGGAGATGCTAAAAAGAGTCAAGACATAGAATCAATCCTGCTCCTAAAGTGTCTTGTAGTTTGGCATCTGGAAAAAGTGCCCTCCTGAGCTGCAAGCACATGTTCTTTGAGGAATGCTAAGCTGCTGAAAATTCCCAAAGACTGGGGATCAAAAAGTCAAGCTGGTGAGCTGTATCTTCTGCTAGCATACCCTGGAGAGCTTCTGTCCCCTACAGAACCTCACTATTCTTCCTGTCACCCAGAAGACTGGCTCCTTAAGGAACTAAGAGAATTCAGCCTGCATCACTGCTTTGCAATCTCACTGATATTTAGCATCCATGAATCAGCACAATCAAACTTATAAAATACTGAGACATTGCGGAAACTCTGAAAGGCATTCCCAATTAGGGAAAATGAGAGGCCTCTCTTACTGCCTTCTCTTGAGAACAATCTTGTTCTATCCAGCCAAAGCAGCTCCTGTTCTGTTCCTGGGTCAGCCCAGTGCCCCTCTCCCTGTCCCTCAGTCTCTGGTCACTCCCACCCTGTTTCCCCGTTGGCCCTTTGCCCTAAATCCACCCTTGTGACACCCCCATGTCCCCTGGTAATTGGTCTCTGATGCCTCTTCCCCACCCTGCCCATCCCATGTTCTAACCTGGACCCTCACAAAGCACCTTGCTTTTGTTCTCTGAACCATGGATGATGCCCACGCATGGCTGCAATAAACATACCTGTGAAACCCCTGCAAAGGCCCTTCCTGCTTCTTTACTTGCTATCCCCCCAAGCAACAAACAGATGCAACAGGACATTACCATGGGAATAAAATTTCTCCCATGAGTAACATTTGAGACAAAACTAGATCTGCTAGGTAACAGTGTGATCTGTGTTGCAATGAAATGCTTATGTTGAGTGGTCCAGCAGTTGCTGTGTGAAGTCTACCCACTGTTTATTCAGGATCTCCCAGAAAATAATAATGGGGGTTTCTTCTGGCCTTAGAACTTGGTGATAAAACTATGGAAAACCAGTCAATACTCATACTAAGACAACAGAACATTGCCAGTTACTTTCCATCTTATCCTGAAAGGATCCTGCAGCTCATCGGGAGCTTCTTTTTTTAAAAAATATTCCTAGAAAACTTGACAAGGTTTATCACTAAACGAAACCCATGGTGGCTCTTACCATGGAACAGCGCCTGTGGAGGCATGACATCCGGGATGAGATCTGCTTCTGAGAGCAGACTGGGGGTGGCCGAGTGCGAGGCGGGAGTGCCGGGAGCAGAGAAGTCCAGGGATGGGGACGGAGAGGGGCTGGTCAGAGGCGTGCGGTCGGACGAGCTCAGGGAGGAGAAGTCAATGACCTCTCCTTTCTCCAGGACGATGTCGGGCCGGCGGCAGCGGCTGCTGAACTTGACGGGAGTGGAGGAAGTGCTGCGGTCCAGGAACCCAGCTGCTTCCTTCTGGGCTCTCCGAATGTCCTTGGCTTCCTGAGTGCGGGACCGCTTCTCCTTCAGCTCCATAGCTGACTCCACTGGATTGCGGCTCACCCGCTTCCGAAGACCTTCCACAGTAATGATGGGATCCAGCGGGGGCTTGGAAGCTGCTAAAGAAAGAGTTTGCTTAGTCTGAGCTCCTGCGGTCACTGGATTTAGACTACACAATCAAAAACACACTGACTACAGAGCTTAAAAGATGAGTTTTTCAATGTGTACTAGAAATTCACTCTGGGACATGTAGGATTAAGGCAATGTATGACTAAAGCCTCATTAAAGCCCAAATTTTGTTCCTCCACACAGAGGAGAATTTGCATCAAGTGACAAAAGATAAAAGACATTCCCCATGGTAAAGAGAAGCGGGAAAAATGTGGATTTCAGCTAAAAAAACCCAACCAAAACCATTCTGCACAAGCCTCAAAACCCTGTAAATCAGCACAGCGGAAAAAGGTAATAAAATATAACAGGCTTCTCACACTACAGTATATGCAGCATAGTTCTCCTCAGTCAATCATTACAGCAGAACAAAACTAAGGAACTGTCCATGCACACGAACTGGTTTTAACTGAACTTTTCCTCACATCTCCCAGCTCTTGCCCAGCTAGGAATCTAAACACTACTGGGGACAGAGTTACCTTTTGCCTTCAGTGCAGATGCTGACAGCTTCTCTCCTTCAGGTTTCAGCGTTGGGGGTTTGTTATGAACCAGCTTCCACCATCCTGGTTCTCCAAATTCCTGTGCCCCTGAGCGGAAAAACAAGGGGCTCCCCACAGAGAGACAGCCAGCAACTGTGCTCCACCATGTTGAGGTCTTTTTCCTATGGTGAGAGAGAGGAAAACAAGGGTTAGATCCCCAGTCACAAGCTGTGCTTCCATCCTGGACAGTGTTTCTGCCAGTGGTACTGACACACACTCAGTGAAGCACTTTTTTGGCCCCTTGGAGGCAGGGAGTTGCATTTAAGCCTTTCCCTCTGCTGGGCAGTGCACTCTTACTGGGCATCTGAGCATTTTTTTGTTCCTTTAGGAACAGGTCACAGGGCTAACTAAGATGTCACTTAGGGAGGAGGTGACAAGAAATACTGAAGAATTGCCCTTGCAGCCAATAACTGAGGTACTCCTTTCGACTCTGGATAATCAGGTTCATGCTGCAGAGTCTAACCTCAATTGCCCACAGTCTCAGGATTTCTTCTTGCCTTGGCACACCCCCACATCAGAAACAACTTCACTTGCCAAGGCTCGGCTGAGTTGGTGTTCACTGCTGCCCAGGTGCTGCCCTTACACACCTTGGGGTACTGAACCTCAAAGGTCGGAGATCAAACCCAGCTGCTGCAGCTCAGAGTCTGGAGTGTTACAGTAAACTGCACTCCAATATGCAAAGGAAGATGATCATTGCACGGCTTGTACTGCTACACACACAATTCAGCTGTCTCTGTTCCATCAGTGGCTTGTCCAGGCAAGCGGGAAGGCTGTGTTTGAGGCCAGGAATCACCCTCTGAATTTTAATCAGAGCAGGGAGTGCCCAGTTCCCAGGGCAAGTCTCAAAAAGCAGCAGCAAACCCTGGGAGGCATCAGCTCCCTGAAAGAGGGACAATGGGCCACCAGCTGCACTCCTGTCAGGGTCCCTGTGGCTTCCCGGGAGTACAAAAGCTAACATTTCTGAGAAAAGAGCAAGGAGGCACAGACAAGCACTGACAGCAAAGCCAGACACCAAATCTGGTTAGGAAGAAAGGCCAGATCTTACAACAGAGAAATCCCTGGGGAAGAAAAGAAGTCAATCAAATCTACAACTTCCAAGGATTGCTCAGTTCCTTTCCTGCCTCCACAGTACATGCATTAACAGTGAGGCTTGGGTTTGACAGCTTCAGCAGCTCAGAAAAAATGTGCTGATCACCTGGGAAGGCTGCCCTTAAGGAGAGGGGGTCCTACTCCAAGAGTGTCTTTACACACACTAAAAAATGTTTCAATTGTTTTAACACCTACTATGTAAAAGCCATTTCCTTAAGATCCAAAACAATCAAAAAGGTGAGGCTCAGCTCCTCTTGAAGAAGTTGGTCCTCTCAAACCTATGTTCCTTGCACTTTGCTGGATCACATTTTTGTCCCTAAAGTCTGGCAATACCAGGATCAGCCCATCCATTATGACTGTTTAGAAAAACTCAGGTCTTTACAGGTTCACATGCTGCCTAAAGAAAGATAAGAAATAATCCCAAATACATTACTTTCCTGAGGTGGTTGTTCCCCAGTAAGAAATGCTGACTCTTTCTCAAGTGTACCCATCATGCCTGCATTCATATTCTCAATATTAAATCCTCCCTTTTTATCACTTGTAAGGCTCAACAGAGATGTCACTAAATTAACCAGGATTCCTGTCCGTCTGTACCCAGGTAATTAATTAATTAATTAATTAATTCCTTTGGCTTACCAGCCAGACCCTGAGGGAAACAGCATGTCTTTACCTGTTCCCCAATAAGAAATTCCAGTGTTTCTCAATAAAAGCACAAATGTCTTCTTTCCATCTGAAGTACCCCTGACGGCCTGTTCCTTCCAGAGACAAGTTGTACATTGCCAACATGACAACCTGCAACAGAAAGTGTTGGACACGAGTTAATCCCTTCTGCTTTTTCTGCTGAACAGAGCTCCACAGCTGCCACACACACACACACACACAAATCTTTGCTCCCTCACAGATATCTTATTTTTGCAACATCTCATAGGCAACTTCTGCAATCCATCTTCTTCTGGTTATGTGCTGCCCATTCATGTCTTTCTATTGTTAGATGCACATTCTTCCAGAGATTTCTCCATCCCAGGGGAATAATAAGCTGTCTAGTTATGCAGGTTTGTGCTGAGACACAAGAATTGTGCAGCTGTTATACAGATGAATTACAGTACAGCTGGGGTCTGAATGTAATGTGGAGGTAGGGAAACAGTCTTTCAAATTAAAAAAAAAAAAAAGTCACAAGTAATGGCACAATCCAATACATCAGAAACATTGTGACAATGGTCTTTCACACACTTCACAACCAAATTCACTCAGACCTGTTACATACCCAAACTAAAGGGCAGGTGAAAAGATATTTAGTAACATCTCATCTCCTTCAAGTAAATCCTAGGTGACCAACTTTTAATTACATGTACCTAACAAATTTTAATTAATTCATTTGGAACAAAACTAAAGTCAGCTAGGCTGACATCTTTCAACAATCACATAGCCTCAGTTTGGCAGTACTTCCAATAACAACTTGCATTTCACCCTCAGAGAAGTCTGAAATCTGCTTTTCTTATGGAGATGGGTCTCCTCACAGTGGACCTTGGCTTTCTGGGATGCATTGTCAAAAATGTCAGAAATGAAGAAATACTGATAGCTTTAATGTCACCTTCAACCTATTTCTACCTCACAGCCCCTCTCAGTTTGATAATTGGTATTTTGTGGGTTTTAAAGTCATGTGGGACAGTGTCTCAGGATGTCAAAAATAATTCTCTTTTCAACTGGCCAAAGATACAGATCTGAAAAAATACATACTCTGAAAAAAATCCAGAAATCACTGTCCCCATTCTTCCTGCTTCAGCTAAGTTAGTTTGACCACTTCTCTCAATTCCACTTATCCAGAAACAGCAGCTCTGGCTGGTGGAAGCCCAGGGAGGTGGTCACAGCTTTCCTCACCCATTTTCATTTTATCTGCCCCATCCCCATGGCACTCAGAGACCTGGGCAATGCCAGCAGCGTTTGCTTTCCCAGTCTGGAACTTGGTGAATCTCTGCCAGTCTGCCAGCACAGACCCCTGCCTACACCAACCCTTTTCCTGCACCAGCCACCACAAGAAAGCAGTGCAGGCGTTACAATCGGTGTTTCAAATGACCTTACAGGACGATAAGGCTGAGTGCCTTATGGGTAAGAATCAAGGAAAAGCCAACAAGACTTGTATTTTCAACAATCTGACAGCTTGTCCTCAGGAAAAGTGGCCTCCTGAGCAGGTAGATTATGACAGGGAGCAGAATACCCATCCTGTTACTCAGGAGGAAGCAGCTGATGACCTGCTGAGCCTCTTAGATGCTCACAAGTCTATGGGACCAGATGGGATCCATCCCAGAGTGCATAGGGAGCTCACCATGCTGCTCTCCCATCATTTACCATCAGTCCTGGCTCACAGGGAGATACCTGATGACTGAAGGTTGGCCAGTGTGACACCCATCTGTAAGAAGGGCTGGAAAGAGGATCCAGGGAGCTCCAGGCTTGTCAGCCTGACCTCAGTGCAAAGTTATGGAACAGATCATCTTGAGTGCCATTACTTGGCACCTACAGCATGGATTTAGGAGGGGCAGGTCCTGCCTCACCAGCCTGATCTCCTTTTATGACCAGATGACCTGCCTGGTGGAGCCTTTGACACCATCTAGAGGGGCCTGGACAGGCTGGATCCACAGGTGAAGTCCAACAATAGGAGGTTTAACAGGACCAGGGGCTGAGTCCTGCACTTTTGGCCACAGCAACCCCCTGAAGTGCTGCAGGATGGGGACGGAGCAGCTGGAGAGAGGCCAGGCAGAAATGGACCTGTGGCTACTGACTGATGGCAGACTGAACACGAGCCAGCAGTGTGCCCAGATGGCCAAGAAGGCCAATGGCATCCTGGCTTGGATAGTGGCCAGCAGGACCAAGGCAGTGATTCTTCCCCTATACTTGGCACTGGTGAGGCTGCAGCTCAAGCCTTGTGTCCAGTTCTGGGCCCTTCAATTTAGGAAGGATGCTGAGGTGCTGGGGCACAGCCAGAGAAGGGCAACAAGGCTGGTGAAGGATCTGGAGTGCAGATCCTGTGAGGAACAGCTGAGGGAGTTGAAGGTGTTTAGGCTGTGAGGAGGATGCCCAGAGAACACCTTATCATTCTACAGCTCCTTGACAGCAGGGTGCAGCCAGGTGGGGAGTCAGCCTCTTCCCCCAGGCAACAAGTGACAGAATTAGAGGACACTTCTTAAGCTGCACCAGGGTAGTTTTAGGCTGGACATTAGGAAGAATTTCTTCATAGAGTGACTGGGCATTGGAGTGGGCTGCCCAGGGAGGTGGTGAAGTCACCTTCCCTGGAGGTGTTTAAGGAAAGTCTGGATGTGGCACTCAGTGCCATGGTCTGTTTGACCATGTGGTGTAGGGTCACAGGTTGGAGCTGATCTCAAAGGTCTTTTCCATCCTAGCTGATCCTGTGATTCCGTGATATTCTATGAGACAGCACACCACTAAGGGCCCAGAGGATACAAACAGATGTTATTTTGATTGTTCAGGTGTGCAAATGATTGGAACAGTGAATTCCAGCAAGGACTGATGCTAGTCCATAAGCAGCCATGGAGCTTTGTACCCAGGCAGCTGGCAAGCTTTCTGTTTCTATGTTGCCACCTCACCAGTTTTACATTTTCTTAGATACAAAAAACTGCTCATGGCCAGAAGGCAAATGGCTTTTATTTTGTTTTTCCAAACCTGCTTGAAGCCATGAATTCATGAGCAACATAAGGGGAAGAAAAAAAAAATAAAAAGAACATGGTTTGTATGATTATCTGTCAATTTCCCTGCCAAATGCTAAAGTTCTTATGTATAGGCAATCCTCAACTAATTAATTTCTGAAGTTCATGCAAATGCTCCTTTGATCAATACCTGAGCCTCCTTTTGCAGGTAGCATATACACAACAACCAACAATTTCAGAAAGCCCCACAGCTGTTCCTCTGGCACAAACATTTCACTTACTTGTTGCCATGTTAATCTCAGACGTTCAAATTGCTCCTTCCCATCTTCTGAGCAATCAGAGCAAGTAAATCTGAAAAAGTTGTCTCCTTTGAGGTAGCTGAGCTGTTCTCTCACTTGACCTAAAATGAAAAGGTAAAAATCATTTTTTTCCCTTTTTTAGGAAAAAGTGCTGCAAAGGAAACTTGGATTTCTTCCAAGATCAGGTTTGTCTGAACAGAAATGGCAGAAGCACTGTAAAACCCCATGGCCCCGAAGTTACAGGCTCTAATTCTGTTTTACTACAGCAGAAGAAAAAAGATCATGCGAATCAGGGCTTCTAAACTCACCAGGACTTAATTTACACAAACATGAACAATTGAAAAATTACATCGGAGCACAGGGAAACTGTTAAGATTAGAGTGTGTCTGGAAAGTCACACTCAAAAGATTTTCTCTACAAGGATGTCATCTCTTTTACTCTGTAATGACACCAGATCGAGCATGTTTAACATATGGATACTCAGCTTCCACACAGAATTACAGAATTACAGAATTTAAGTTGCAACTGTGTCTGATGGGGAAAAACCCCTCCATGCTTGGTAGATTAAGAGACTTTCTAAATGCCAATTCAATGTAAAAAAGTGATTATTTGCCTAAGCACTTTGGCTGTTTTCACAAGTGATAACTGAACTCCCTAGAACTGAATGATTACGAAAAAGCACAGTATCTCCCTCTGACAGCTCATTTATTCTGTACGTTTGTATGTGGCTACTGTTGCTTTGCAACTGGCCTTTTCTGCTCCTTGGATTTGTTCCACAACTGCAGAGAGGAACCTGTTTGTAAAATAAAACAAGTTGAGTGTTGAATCAAGTGCTCCAGCATGAGACAGCTCATGCTACCTTTAACCCTGCTTCATTTCTTTTAATTAATACATTTCAAGTAAATATTTCCCTTTACTGCATAATAATTTAATAGTCTGGTGCTGGTTTCATTACATTAACACCTAAACATTCACTAACACACCTTGAGAGGAGATTTTTACACTATAACTTTTGGCAAATTCTAAGAGGGTAAAAAGGGCAGCTCTGACTTATCTGCAAGGCAGGTGCCACCTAAACAGTTCTAACCACAAACAAACAAACAACAAAAAATACCCCACAAAACCCCCACACCAAACAAAAAAAGCCCCACCAAAACCAAAGCCAACCACTGTTTAGCAATATCTGGCTTTTGGATGTAATAACAGACCAGATAATCCAGAATTTAGAAAGTAAAGTTGTCTTTTACACTGCTAACAGCATATATGTTATGTCAAGTGCCAGAAGAGAGGCATCAAATTCTGCAGCTTGCTCCCAACACCCTCCAGAGCTGGCTGTTGAAGGCTGGGCATGTTTCTAAACCAACTGAAATTCACATTATTGGGAAAACATTAAGGTTGAGATTTAGCCACATGCTCCACACATGCAACAAATCAACAGGGATGTTAAAAAAAGTAACACACAAAGTCATTTTCCTCCCCAGAGCTTTACAGCAAGGGTGATTATCTGAATGAGCAGAGGTCAGGTCGCTTGGCACAAACCCTTAAAGAGCTGCAAGAAAGAACTTTAACGTCCCCTACTAATTGAAGAAGACTTGCTTAGAAAGAGCACCATCTCTGGACAGACACAGTTCCTGGACTGAAGTGTCTAACACAGCCCCTCCCAGCAGGCATCACCCACCAAGACAGCATGGGGCACAGCCTAACGAGCTGTGAAACAGGAACCCAGGACAGCACCAACACCTTGCAAACACCCACCACGGCCAGGCACAATACAACAGGCAGCCTTACTTGCTGGGATCCACTTCTGGCACTTCTCACAGTAATAGGACATCTCCTCCATCCAGGACACTTCGCCCTCGTCGCTGTTCAGGGAGTCCCCGCTCTGGTCGTGCGATAAATCCACGGACGCCTGGTCCTCGGACTCCACGATGAGGAGCGTCTCCCCTTCCACCTCGCCCTCCTCCAGGCCCTCGGAGGTGGAGGTCCTGGTGGCTTCATCGTCGTGGCGGCTGAGCAGCCCACTCATGTGAACGTTGTTGGCCATCCCAGAGGGAGCTTTAGAGGGAGCGGCTCCTCCCCACCTTCAGTCCAGATGTGCCAGCCAAGTCTCCACAGTCCAAGTACCAAGCACAGAGGAAATGGGGTTTTTGTCTGCCCTAAAGCTTTAGAGGCTGGGTTATAACTCATACAAAATAACCAGTCTTTCACAGATTACCTCTGTTTGTTAAAAGACCTGCAAGAAGCAAGATGCAAACGACCTTCAAACCTCTTTAATCAAACTTCTAAGGAGCCGGGCCTTTGCCTAAGACTGCTGGGAACGTCTTTCCATTAGCTCCTTGTCTCTCTCTTCCATCAGCTGCTTTGTCAGAGCAATCTGCTCTTCTAACAGGCGAACATTCTCCCTCTTCTGATTCTGACGCTCAAGATCTCTGACAACGCCACTTCGCAGCCTCTGAAAGCACAAGGGACAGGATTTATCACAGCCCGGGGGATGCTGATAGGGATCAACCCCACCCAGGCTCTGCCCCCCTGTAAGGCTGTTCCCTCTGCTGCCTTTAGAGTCTTTGTCACAGCAACTCAAGGTAGGAATCAGCAGGAGACAATATCCAGTATTACTATACCAAAAAGTGCTTCATTTGCACTCACTTCAGATTAAGTGGCAAAGCTATTGAGCAAATAAATGCTAGAAGCCTGTAATTCCCATGCCATGCAGGATGGATGTGATCTAAAAAATCCTTTATCTCTGACCTAAATCTTCACCAAATCAGAATAAGCTCCTCAAAACTTTTCTGCTTGGAGGCAATTTTGTGACAAATTGGAAACTATTTTAAGAAAAACTGGTATGCGCCTTCATTTGATTCTTTCTGCTAAAAAAAATCTTTATTTGTTTATAAATATATATAGATAATCTATATTTTTTAATATATATTTTTAAATAAAAATATATATTAAAAAAATATATACCCGCAGCCTGCTTAAGCCAAACTCTTGAATAAGCAAGGCACTTGCTTAAAAATATCCCCTTTACCTAAAATGTTTGTTATAAATCATGTAAATACATGGCATATATATATATATAAATACATAATGCGCAAAACAGTACCAGCAGCTTTCAACCTGGGGTGCAACCCCTCAAATGGCTGTAAAAAGCCCTAAGAAAATCCTAGCTGCTCTTTGCTTCCTCCATATGCTTCTCTCTCTCTCACCTAGACATTTTTACTCACATTGATACTTTGATAATTAGGTGAAAGATCAATAATTTATTTGACCCATTTGACGGATGCCAAAATGCACCTGCAAATTATTTGAAAGCTGACCCTGAAGTCACTTGAGAGGATATTTGTGACTATTATTTTATAAGACATCACAGGGTTTAATTCCTCACCCAGCATGCCAATGACTACACACTTCAAATGCAATCATTTCTCCTGCAAGGATCAAAACAGGAAGGTTTTGTTTAAGAAATAATTTTCTCTTGTTAAGAAAATGCACAGACACATATGTCAGCCAATAATCAAAACTCTCTCCAGAAATTAATCTAATAAAACCAGTTCCTAACCACCAGCTTCCATCAACTGAACGCAGGCTGCAAATCAGTAATTTCAAACTAAACACAAAATTCATAAATACATTATTGCACTACCATTAGTTAATAACAATAAAGCTGTGGGGAGATACAAGATAATTGATCAATTGCACCAAGAATGTAATCCCTTTTCCTTCACAAAACACGAAATCTTTCAGATGATGGATGTACAGTAATTTCATGATTATAAGCCGCACCGAGTATAAGACGTACTCCCAGGTCTTGGCAACTTTTTGTTCTTTTGTCCATACATAAGCTGCACCTGATTATAAGCCACATGTTACAATACAGGGTGTGATAAAAGGTATCTGTTCTATCACCATCTGTTGAGGGTGGGGGCAGTGATCCTTATCTCCATGGGAGATACTCTGCTGATGGGCCATTGTTCTTTATCTTTTCACAGCCCATCCTTCCTCCAGAGAGTAATTTTCTGCTAATGGCCCATTGAGTCCCAC
>PYHW01010406.1:331664-344390 GCA_013186435.1 Turdus rufiventris | reverse complement strand
TTCCCTAGTAAAGAACTGTTATTCCTAATTCCCATATCTTTGCCTGAAAGCTCCTTGATTTCAAAATTCTAATAATTTGGAGGGAGGGGGTTCACATTCTCCATTTCAAAGAGAAGCTTCTGCCTTTCTCAGCAGACACCTGTCCTCCAAACTAAAACAGCAACTTTTCCTTCTTTGTCCATATATAAGCCGCACCTGATTATAAGCCGCACTTTGGGTTCAGACCAAAATATCAGTCAAAATGGCTTGTATTAATGAAATTACTGTAATTACTTTGAAAATGCACACTTTGCAAAAGACAACTTTATCATTTGAGTGTCACAAGTGACAAAGACCTATGAAAAAGTACGTGCAAGCTCAAGTCACTCTGGGCCTGGCACATCAATTTATAAAAGTCAAAAGTTTATTAATCTGCATAAAGAAAAACTTAAAATAATTTCTATACCAGGACTGCAAAATACCCACATTATTTATTTCCATTATGTTTTCTAAATAACTGGATCTGTTGAACATGAAGCCACTACTGCTTGACTTGGCCATGAAGAATTACAAAGAGAAAATCTCAGATTTAATTTATAAAACATAAGCTTTGAGCCTTGGCCCTTCTCAGTAGGTATTAGCCAAGGATTTTGGTCAGAAAGTTCCATGAAGTTTAGGTGTCCCACTGAAACACCCAAGGGTGATTCTTATTCTACAGCACATGTTCAAAGTACAACTGCCATTAATTGCAGCAGCAGTTTTGTTTAGGAGAATTTAGTAGATACTCCTGCCAGATCCCCAGTGGATCAAGGCAGGCACACTGACTTAGAGAGCAGTCAGCTACAAAAATGTGATCTACCTAAAACGTGTTAGGTGATCTACCCAGCAACCCATCTGGCAAGTGCACAGCCATTGCTGGTTGCCACTCCAGGATCCCAGCTTTCCTCTCCTTGCTACTGCCTGTGCCATTGAGTGTGTTCTCCAACACTTACAGAACGTATCATAAAGCTCAAGCAACAGCCAGCTCAGCTGGGCTGTGGATTGGGAATTTGATCCCGGGTGTTCTGTAACTTCTGACTGCTTCAGTGTCATTTAACACAGGCTTTTTCTGTGTGCATTTTCTAGATTTTTTTCTATGCAAGCGGAGAAGGATCAGATGTGTGTCCTCATATAACCCTGGGCTCATCAGCAGGGTCCAAACCAGCACACTCACTGCCCACAGCACACCTTCACCCACCACACAGCTTTTAGTCCCAGGCAGGATTGCTCCACGTTAGGACTCACCATGGTCAGACCTGACACCTTTCAGCTGTGGGCTCTCTGGCACACAGGCTGCCTGCCAGGAATTCCCTGATTTTTAAATGTAGCACAGAGAACCGCCCTTTTTAATTACCACGTGGTGCTTCTGACAGCTTGCACTGCGCCTGCCTTGGCAGAACAAGGAGGGAGCAGGGGCACGGCACAGGACAGTGCTGTCTGTCCTTCAGCACGGTGCATTTCTGGGGCTGAGCAAAACCAGAGCACCCCAGTGGGACAACACAGCCAGAGAGGGGAGACCACTGGGAACACTGCAGAATCACATCCTCCCTAAATGCTGGCTGCTGGAGAGGGAGGGAAGCACCTGCAGGAGACTCACCTGGAGCTCCTCAATGCTATCTGCCCCCGAAGGGAAACGCACAGGGCAGCATTAGGGAGCTGCTACAGCTAAAAGAGCACGGAAAGCACAGGCGCCAAGGCAGGAGAATGCAGGGAAGGGGCAGCTTGTGGGGAGAGCACCATCAGGGGCAGTGCAGCCAAGGCAGCGCTGGACAGGGGCAGCGCTGCCCTCTGGGAGCCGGCCTGGGCACACGCAGGGAATGGATGGATGGATGATGGACGGACAGACGGACGGACACGTGGGGTCAGGTGCGGGGCCGCAGCACGCGGTGGGCGTGGCTCAGTGCCGGCCCGCAAGTGGGGGCGACCCCGCCGCCAGGTGAGGGGGCGTGGGCTGAGCGCCGGGGGCGGGGCCTGTCCGGTCGCTGGGCGGGGCCGCGGTGAGGGCCGGGCAGGGCCGCGCTCGCCACCTCCCCCCTGCGACCCGCGGCGCGCACTCACCTCTAGCTCCCGGCGCTGCTGGACGTGCACGGCCGCCACGACGGCGGCGGAGAACACCGCGGAGACGGCCAGCGCCAAGCGGGAGCCCCGCGACATGGCGGGGGGGCGGCGCAGGGCCGCGGCAGGGGAAGCGCCGGGCGGGAGGGCGGGGGTGCAGGAGAGCGTAAGGCGGCGCGGCCGAGCGCCGAGCGCAGCGAGCCAGGCCCGAGCAGCCGAGCGCCGATGCGGGGCGGGGCGCGGGCCGGGAGGCGGAACCGGGAGAGCGGATCTCTGGAGCGGGGCTGGGCATTGGCACCCTCCAGGCCAGAATCTCTGACACGGGGCGCTAGAAACGAGCCTTTGTTCCACCAGCGCCGCCGGGGATTGGGTGCCCAGCTGTGCTGCTGTCTCCCGGGGCTGTTCGCTGGAGCTTCCTGCCGGAGGACACAAACAAAAGGAGGTTTCTTCTGCCTGCAAGGAACATTTCTGGTTTTGTCGAGTGAAGACCACCAGTTCCGCGCTCAGAAATCCCGAATTGCATGAGAGAGGCAGCTGGATAAAGCTACCCTTCAGCTGTTTGGTTTCGTCTCATTGTTCAGTGTGTGGCCCTAAACCCTCGTGTTTGCTGTTTTTTCATGCTCTGAAGACAGAATTATTCCATCTGCAGCCCTGTCTGCAGTGCAAGAGGGAAACCAAACGCGTCAGGCTGATTCCTCCTCATTGTAATCTTTTTCATCTCTCTGCTGAATGAATATGATTAAAATGAAAGGTGAAATTAGTGGGAATGATAATATTTCAATGGAGTCTAATGACTGTGCTCACGTTGCTGTGTTTACTGTTATTAGGGCTGTGCATAAGTGCTTGTAACCTGTCCAAGGCCACTGGAGTGCCAAGAACAGGGTCGAGCCAGGATCCTGGTGGATGGGAGCCAACACAGCACCCTCGGCACTGGGGAAGGGTGCAGTTCCCCCAAGTGCCTCTACCCAGCCCTGTCGTTAATCACCAGAGGGGCTAAAATCCCCAGGCAGGAAGCATTCTGACTGCACTTTCACCATCTCAGTTTCTACCCTGGTGCTTGAGGTGTTCTGCACTCCTCCCTTTCTTCCAAGGGCTGGAACCCACTGAAGGGCTCAGCTCCTGCACCCTGACCCTGCTGTTCTGCTTTGCCCCCTTTCCATGCTCTGGGATGAGGGAACATTTTCCAAGCCCAGATTAGCAGCGGGTTTGGTTTAAAACCTTGCAGCAGCCACAATGTGGAAAAGTCCGTTTTCCTTTCTCGGAGTGGGGCTGCAGGGGCTGGGAAGTGGTGTGATGGAGGTAGGAGGGCAGGAGTGCCCAGCAGGGATGCTGCTGAGGAAAACCCTTCCAGCTGGTGGCAGGCACAAGGACACGAGAGAAGATTTCACCCCAACAAACGCAAGTCTGGTGGCTGTGTCCATGAAACTCCCAAACGGAGAGGCAGAGGATGGACTTAAGCTGAGAGAGAGGTGGATCAGGAGGGTTTCTCTGCTGGTGAAACCTCTGCTATGCTCAGAGCTTTGATCCCTCTTTCCTGTGCCTGGTTCCTCCTGTGTTGGCCTGGGAATAGCGGTGCAGCCATGGCCATTAGCAGCCGGGTAAGGGTTGTGGAAGACTGGAAAGCTCAAGGCCATTTTCTCGCTGGGCAAACAGCTCAGATCTGGATAATGATCTTGGTTAACATCTGCAGTCCATCCTTAGGGGGCGTTTTCATCCTGGATTTCAAAGAAAACTCAGCTTGTGCAATCCCTGTGCCTCATCCACCCTCCACTGTCTTTCACAAGCATTTGGCACCCTCCTTGATAAGGATGCACTGCAGGCCCTGTCTCAGACTTCCATATTTATTTCCTGTTCCAACCATTCTGATGGGTGAGGAGGAGTTCTGGCTAGGCATAGTGTCATGGGTGGTTACTCTGGGTAGCATCCTGTGAGGAGAAGGGGTGGCAGTGTCAGCTCCACCCTGTATTAGCCACCAGAGAATCCAGAAAACAATCTGCTCGGTTGTGACTTGCCTTAGCAAAAGAAAAAGGACTGAAGCCTAAGGAAACCCCTGCAAGATATGGAAGGAGAGAGAGAAAAGTTTGAATATAATCCATTTCCAGATTTGTGTCCTGAACCACAGCCCCCTCCTGCTCCATTTGTCCTGTGTAATGTGACAAGCCAACCTCTCTTATCAAAGTGCAAACTAAGAAAAAGTAATAATAATTTTAAAAATCATCCTAAAGGTATGTTTTCACAAAGTTTTCTCGGTTTCCCCCCAGGGTTGTGGTGAGCTGCTGGCTGTCCTTCACTCCTTGCAGAGTGTGTGTGTGTGTGTGTGAGTGCACGCTCCACACAGAGAGGACTTTGCACACACCCAGAACTCTCGACTGGAACACAGGGGCTTGGCTGCCTCAGTGACAAAGAAGACAAAAAACCCAAACCTGAATTCAGCCTAACCCAAGCTTCCATTTGCCCTGTGAAGCTGAGTGTGGCTGAGTGTGGGTGTGGGCGCCTACACGGCTTTGCCAAGGTCTGGGGTAGAGGCAGAGCTGAGGAGAGGAGCAGGCTGTTCCTGCTGCTGTTAGCATTGATTTCCTCCTTATGGCTGTGCCAATTATAGCAGCAAAAATAACTAATTGTTGTGTTGTAGGCACTTTTATCTCACCGTGATACCTTTTCCCCTTTGAGAAATGGAATTATTCCTGTCCCTCCGCAACAGGGACAGACCTGACTGTGACAGTGTAGAATTGATGGTCCAGGTGCAGCCACCCTGACCCTGTAGGAAATGTTTCTGTAGGATTTTCTGGCAGGGTCTTGTTGGTATTCAAAAGTGCATTATGCAGAGGAAAAAATTGTGATGTGTAACTTTTTCTGTCCCTCCTCTGTAATTCAGAGGGGTGACTGAGGGCTTCTCTGTGCCCAGAAACTCCAAAAATAGTTTTAATTCATGAAATGTAGGTATTAAAAATGCTTTATTTTGACCAGGTCAGCCTCCTTTCCAGGCAGGTGGAGGTGTGCCTGGCTTGGGTGAGTTTAATTTTTGATGGGCATGAATGAAGTAAAAGCCCTTGTAACTCATCCCCTCAGCATTTTTATAGAAAGAAGCTCTGTTCTCACCAGAAATTTGGATGAATTTTGTACTCCTCTCATTCACACAAGCCCCAGGGCCCTCTGATATTTTTTTTCCCAGGGAGCTGGAGGGAAGCAAATCTGATTGTCCTGAGATTTGAATGATGGAGTAAAGATAAACTAGGGGGGAAGATGGCAGAATTCTTTACGAGCAAGGAGCATGGAAACTTTACTTCCATTTGGAGAGCAGACTGTGAAACAGTTACTTCGGATTTTAAATTCCCCATGTACTTCCTCCTTGCAGCAGTGTGGGCAGGAGCTCCGGACAGCTGCTGCTGGAGCCCAGCTAGTTTTATAGCCAGGCTTGTGTGATTACACGTTAGCCAGCCAGCCCCAAGGACGCTGGTGGGTCACCTCCAGCTCAATCAGCTCAGGTGTAGGGCTGCCACCAGGTGCCAACACCTCGAACTGCCCTGGCCAGAGCAGGGAGAAGGGGCCCCCTGTGAGCCCAGACACCCAGAGCTCCTTCCCTGGTATCACCAGCATGAGGGAGTGAGGAGGAGGGTCTGGATGCTGCCTCCCCACCATCTCTCTCCCCATTTTCCCCATGGCATGCTTGGTCCCTGCCCCTTGTTTTGGGGTGCTGCAGAGGGTACCCAACCCAGGGAGTGCAGCTTATCTTCCTCCTGTAAGTGCTTCTCCTGAGAGGAGGATGAAATGCAGGCAGAGGCCAAAGTCTACCTGCTCTGCAGCAGGGAGAGGATGTGATCCCAGCACATAATAATTATATTGGTGGCAATTGTACAGACCCTTGCCCGCGGCCAGCGGGAGGCGGGAGCTGTGGCAGTGCTGCTGAGAACTGAGGGCAGGGGTGCTTACTGCTTTAGGGTTGGGTTTGTTCTTTCCTGGAAATGGTTGTAAAAGGCACTGGGAGATCAAAACCGTTGTGCATGGAACCCCAGAGCGCTGGCAGGGTAATTCTGCACTCACCCTGAAGCTTTCAGGGTCCCTGCAAGACAGGAAGGTGTGGGGGGTCCTGGCCTCCAAAACAGGGTGAGCTGCACACCTCAGCTCACACCCTCCCAGGGTTCTCCCATGATGAAGAGGGATTCTTGGGCTGCAGCCATGAAGGCAGCAGGGAGAGGAGGGCTCATTTGGGTGTGGAGGGGCCAGAGGCACCCATGGGTCCTGCAGCCAGCACTGAACTCCCTCAATGGTCAAACCAGAGCTGTGAGGAAAGGGCCCAGCTGGAAGCGGTGCCACCGAGCTCCCTAGGCAATTCCACAGGCAGCGGGTGTGTATCCTGGTGTTTCACTCATCCTGGGCATGTTGGAGCACATGCTGTGCTGTAGCACAGGCGGGACAGGCAGGGAGTCTCCAGCAGCAGCACTGGATCCCCAGTGGGAAGCAGCTGTCCCCCTGCAGCAAGATGAGGAGCAGGAAAAGGTACATCTCTAACATGGCAGTGTCCGAACAGGGGTTGGGACATCCCGTCCTGTCCCCTGGCCCTGCCTGGAGCCATTTTGTGCCCAGGCTGGCATCATCACTGTCAGTGGCCAAGGCTGTCCTGATGGTCTTCTTCCTTGTTAGGGAGGAGCTGAGAGGAGTGTAGCAGAACCACCTTCTCTTTCTCCTGCTGCCAGAACCTCAGGGAACTGCACTGCCAGAGTGCTTGGCCAGGGGTGGCAGCAATGGGATTGTCCCAGAGCATCCAGCTGGGGACAGTTATTCCTTTCTTCAACTGACCTTCTCTACCCTTATCACTTCTTTCTCACTCTAATAATCCTGCAAAAGGAGACAGATGGCAGGGACAGACACCTAGCTCCTCCTGGAGATTTTTGAAATGGTAAAGAAATGCTTGAACTCTATATGCATACAATGGGATTTATGGCAGCCGTCATCCGGCAGGAATGAGGAAGCCTTGAGGGGGCCCCAGAGGTGCCATTTGTCCTTGGGGAGGGGACAGGGGATTTTTTACCACCGAGGTTTGAGCTTGGAGGGGGATGGCAGAGATGACAGGGCTTGTGGGAGAGGGGAAGCACAGCTTATCATGCTGTGCCAGCTGCAGGAAGCATGGGTTTCAAAAGCATGTTCCTTACTTCTAGGAACGTGGAAAGAGACTGACTGGATCAGCCCCCAGCTGTGGCTCATCCAGCTTTTTCCACCAGTTTTTCACAGAGGGCTTTCCCCCTGTCTCCCCAAACCTCCACAAATGCTTGTCATCTCAGTCAGCTAATGGACTTGACATTCCTTTCTTGAGCTCTCAGCCTCCATGACCACATCCTGATATGCAGTGCATCCCAACAACAGTGCATCCCAGTGTCAGGGGAAACATGGCTTTTCCAGGGCAATACCTCCCATCTGCATGGGAAGCAGACACCAGTTGGGCAGCAAAATGGGAACAGGGAGATGTGGTGATGATGAGTGGAGCATAATGCAAGGAGGGAAAATGCCTGTCACAAGGATAAAGCCAGGGAGTGGGGTGTCAGCAGACCACCTGTGGAATCCTTTTCACTGCATTCCAGCAGCCCCCTCCAGAGACTGAACTGGGAAGCTGCTCATGTGGCCAAGCCTGCCTGGCTGAAGCTTCCTGTGACCTGCCAGAGAATCCAAAATCCAAACAACTGAGCAAGAAGGGTGAGGCTGCTGCCCCATCTCTTCACTGTTCAGACAGCTGTTGGGTTTGGCGCACAGAGATGTCTCTTGTGAAAATACCAGAGAAACACAGGGCATTGGGGGCCACCAGTAACGACTGGTTACTGGAAGAGACTGGAGGGGCTCTGACTTGTGTGGAAGTTTTTGGACATTAGAGCCCATGTGGATTTGCAGGTGTCTGTTAAAGGTGATGTATTTTGAAGCACAGCAGAAACGTTCGGAGGGAGTAGCTTTCTGTCCACTATTCAGCTACTTATTTGCAGGATCCTCCTGGGATTTCACTACCTTTGAAACCTTTGCTGCTGGATCAGGCTGGTAGGAACACATTGAAATTCCCAGGGAGGAAACACCGACCAGTAGGATTGCAGGAAACCAAGCAACAAACAAACAAGAAAAAAAAACCCAAAAAAACCCAAACAAACAAAAAAAACTGGCAAGGGACTTTCTGATCTCTGGATCTCCAAGGACAGATGCTCATTACCTCCATGTCAGTCTGAGAGCTCAGGGCTCTCCGAGGAGGGTCACTGTCCTCCCAGACTGGTGCTGGACCATTGTAGGGGATGTGAGGCACACAAGATCCTCCAGCAGCTTCTTCCCCCAAGCCATGGATACCACTGGGGAGGATGCTTAGGGGAGGCTGCTGGGGTTTAATACTCACAGGGAGGCTGTTTCCACAGGGAGTGGGACCTGTAGGCTCGGTGGGAACCTATGGTGATGCTGGGTGCCCCGAGGAAGCGGAGCCACAGTGAATGGGCAGCCAGAGAGACAGTGCTGAGCCGGCTGGGGCGAGTGGGAAGGAAGTGGAGCTATAGGTCGAGAAAGACAGGGAGACGCCGGGAGTGGCAGGGGACGTGGGAGGCAGGGAGACAGGAGCCCGGTGAGTCAGCCTGGTGGGGTGCTTTGAAAGGCGGCAGGGAAGCACAGGCATGGCAGGTTCTGCCGTAGCCCGAGGAGCCATCTCCCCCCAGCTGGCACTTTCTCCATCCCTCCCTGCTCAGTCAAGGAAAGCAGATTGCCCTCCAAACTGGGGCAGCCTGCAGAGCCACTGCTCCCTCCTTCCAAGATAATGCTGGCGTGGAGCCACTGCGGTGAAGTGTTTCCTCATCTAAGCCAAAACCTGGCTTGGAATCAGGGCTTTCCAGTGGCCAAGCTTGGCCCCAGAGCTGGCACAGAGGGTGACCGGAGCTTTGCTCTGCCAGCCCGTGCCACCGCAGCAGTGCTCGCATCCCCCTGACCTCCTCCGGCCGGTGTTCTCCCAAAGGCCGTGCTTTGGGTGGGAAGCTGCCCTCGGAGACAAGAGCAGCCCCCCGGGCAAGGCACGGTGTGTGCGTGCAGGCGGCTGCCGAAACCCGGCTGAGTCACCGCCGCTGCCGGGGCGTGCGATGGGGAGCGGGCAGGACCGGAGCATCTCCGGGAGCGCCTCGGCTCTTCACAGACAGATGCTGAGCTGCAGCACAGAGACAACCTGGCGGGAGGAAAGCCGGGGCTGGAAGCAGCATGCGTCCAAGGAGAGGATTTCTTCCAGAGCAGGGGGACACTGTGCTTTTCTCCTGCCCAAAAGACCCTATGGCATGCTTGACCTCCACTGAATAATCCAAGGCGTCAGGAGGTTGGAAAAGCCTGCACAGGAGATACTCTCCCTTGCTCTAATCACCTTCCTTCCATGACCCTCTCTCTGTGACATGGCTGGGCTGTGACCCAGGGCTTCTGGTGGCCTGGCAGTGCCCGCTCCTGGGTGCTGCACTGGGCTTTGTGCTCACCATCCCACCTCAGATGGGGACACATGGAGCGTTTCAGGGAAGGGATGTGTCCTGCAGAGGTCTGGGCAGTGTTTTGACACCCAGACTCCTCCCCATCTCTCCTGAAATGGAGAGCAGCGTGGGGGCTCACCAGCCAAGGGGGTTTCAGCTGGGTTTTTGGTGACTTGCAGTGGCCCAGGTGTCCCAGCCCTGGTGCATCAAGAACGCTTACAGACCCTGAAGATGAAGCTTCATCTTCCCGAGAGTATGAAGCTGTGGCCTCTCCTGCATGGTCAGTAAACTTGTATAAATCTCCTTACCTGAGTTCTGCTGGGGACAGAAACAAAATGTTGCACTGCTGCATTGGCAAGCTGCTGTACCAGCCAGGTTCTCATCTCTGGCTGGCCTGGTTGGGCTCAAAATCATAAGAAATGGCCAGAAAAGGGGTCCTGGGTGACTGCTCTCAGCCTTGTGGGCAGAGCACTCCTAGCAGGTGGACCTGCTGGACTCCCTCCAGTCCCATGCCAGAGGAGTGGTGGCTGGGGACAAGATGCCACTGGGGGGTTTAGCATTCCATGCTAAAAGGCACTTCTGAGGAACTGTGCCTTTCAACAGCGCTCAACTCTGACAGGCTGTGCAACCAAATCCTCCTCCCTGCCCAGGCCACATCCCTTTGCAGCCTCATCGTGCTGACTGTGGTGAAAAGTAGCCCAGGCAAGAATAGACAGAGTGCCCTGGGATCATAGCTGAAATATCCCATGTTCACAGATCAAACTGAGTCATTGTCCCCTGAGCAGTGCCTTCCTTACACCTCCTTTTTCCTCTCCCTCTGCTCAAGCCCAGCTCCTTCCCTTGCTCCCTACACTCAGATCCTTGCCCCCAGCCACGCTGTCCCTGCTCCATCCTGAGTGCCACATCAACAGGGTGATGCTGGCAGTGACGTGGGATCCTCCAGAACGAGGGGAATGGGTTAGTGTGGGAAAGGGTGGGATGCGATTGAGACAGCGACACACAGCTGGTTCTTTCTTTGTTCCCATCTCTCCCTCCTCGCTCCCAAATGATCTGAATGAAATGAAATGCATTTTAGTAGTCAAATCCATACGGGTGGACCCCACTTTGCTTTGACCCTACAGGGCATTTTGTACATTTAATTTGATTTACACCTGAAATATCAATTTAACATGCTAGATTTTCTCCCACACCCAAGTAATGCCAAAAAAATAAGCAAGATCCTACAGAAATTTTTGCACCATTACCTCGTTAGCATCATTATTTATCATGTGTAGTTACAGTGCTGAAGCTGTACATGCAACATTGCTCCAGTGGGAGTATGGAGAAGGACACGACCATCCAGTGATATGTCTGTGGGCTGTCTTGCTGAAGACAAGGATCCCACTTCATGGAGGTCCTGCTTCATGCTGTGAGCACGCTCCTCAGGCTCCTCCAGGTTACAAAACACCGAGGAATGGAATTTGTAGGAAAGGCAGTATGGTTTTCCTGTGGGGTCTGCCCAAGAAACAGCAACAGCAAACAGTCTGCATTTCCACCTGGTAGCTCAGCAAGTAGGCAGCCCACTACCACTGGAATGCTCTCCTTCATGGAGCTGGTGCCTCTCCACCCAGTTCCTCTTGCCTTGCCAGAGGCTGCAGGACTTTCTCTCCACTGTGTGTCTCCAGTGGTGCTGGGCACACCTCAGCCCTGACCACTCATGTCAGGATTCTAGTGCTGCTGCTGATGTTATTATTATTATTATTATTGTTGTTGTTGTTACTGTTATTATTCCTGATTCACCCATGCTTGTAACTGCATGTCTGACTTGGAGCACCCAGTGGAAGCGAAATGTGTGCTCCAGGACCTCATTAAATGAGAACCTAAAAGCAGGATTTGAGAAATCCCAGATAACAGTGCAGCCATCTCAGCAAGCTCTTGGCTTGGGAGCACTCAGAATAATGTCATTTGTTACCTCTTTCAGCTTCAAAGATAAAGAGTCATTAAAACAAAAGAAACCTCAAGTTGAAAGCACGTGGGAAAAAAAAAAATCAATTAAGCCCCACATAGCTGTGTTTTGTCCTGGAGCAAAATCTCAGACATAACAGAGAAAATACATAGCCTGAAAGAGAAAGAGAGAAAGGGTAGGTTTTATGTGCGGTCTTGCTGAGGTATTGCCTGAAGCCATGCTGAGGTGGCTTCTCACCTGGTACCTGTGGAAACTGTAAACTCCACACGGGAGTAGGGGGAGCAAGAAGATGCTGGGATACCCTGGTGGACATACAGATTGCTGGAGGAGCCCTCTGACAGTGATAACCTGATGTGGGGCTGGAGCTTTGCCCCTGGGGCTTCAGGCTGTCCCACACCCCCAGTCTCAGACGCCCAGAATACTAACGGGGACATGCATCCAGTAGAGCTCTTTCATTTGGCCGTGATATTTGAAGGCGTGTTCCTTCAGGTCCAGTCCCCGAAGTTAAATGTTGGTCTCAATGAAACCGACAGCGAAACTCCCATCGATTTCCCCTGCTCTGTGCTCTGCCCTGTGGGAGGAAAGCGGCACCCTCAGAGAGGAGTGACTTCGTTTGAAAGGCTTCTTCCTTCGTGTGGGGAAACAGCTCCCGGTGCTCATTCCCGCAACTGCTCCAGCCCGGTCCCATCTCTGCCGCAGGGATGAGTTCGAGGAGGGAGGCACCAAATGCGTTTCCACCGCTTTTAATAAAAAAAGCAGATTGAACAGGAGGCGGGAGAAGGAATCCCTGAATGTTGTTAAACACCCAAGGCCACGCTAGTCACGGGCTCTGCTCGCAGACTTCTTGTGGGTTTTCTTCTGTTTCTTTTGCTTCCTTCCCCAATACCCTAACCTCTTATCTTTGTTTCATTTCCACTCTGGGAAGAGGGGGAAGACGACAAGAGGTAAATTAAAAAAAAAAAAAAAATTAAAAAAAGGGGCGGTAGAGGAAAGGCTGTGACAAACTTGAATTTTAAATCAATTACTGAAAAAGAATATTTTTTTCTTTTTCTGAGCAGAAGAAAGGCTAGTCATTAAGAAAAACAATAACACTTTCTCTTCCTGCTGCTGCCTCGAGGACAGCTCGGCCTCTTTCCCGGCGCCTCGGTAAGTCTTCCCTTCGACGGGCGGTCCCGGGGGGTTTTCGCTCAGCCCCCCGTGGGCGGCGGGATCCGCACTCGCGAACGGGGAGCATCCCCGGCCCCCATTCCC
>PYHW01010406.1:285690-331580 GCA_013186435.1 Turdus rufiventris | reverse complement strand
TTTTTTTTTTTTTTTTTTTTTTTTAATTTTCAGACGTTAAATTCTTCTGCAAACATTCATGCCTTAGGAAGGGCTGGAACAAAGCTCAGCTGCTCCAACCGGTCGGACAGGTAAGCAGACTTGTTGACACCGTTATGTTTGCAGCACGCATGCTCCTTCCCAAGTTTCCTGGTGCATTTTTCTATTCCACCTTATGAAACTTTCCTTCCCCCCCCCACCCTCTCCCCTCTCCTCCCCTCCCCTTCCCCTCCCCGCTCCTCAGCGGCTCTGCCCGGTGCGTGCGGTCCCGCTCCCCCGGACGGCAGCGCAGCGCCCGCGCCCCGCTGGGCTGCGGGCGGGCGGCGGGGCTCAAGGGCCGCTCCGCTCCGTGCCCAGCCCTGTCCCCTGCCCTCGCCATGCCCAGAGCTTTCCTGGTGAAGCGCCGGAGCCCGCAGCCGGCGCTGCGCAGCTGGGATGAGCTGCCCGACGAGGAGAGAGCCGACACCTACATCCCAGGTACGGCCGCCGCCCCGCGCCCGGCGCCGCCGGCAGGAACGCAGGGAGCGAGCGAGGTCCCGCGGTCCGCGGAGGGAACGACATGGGGAGGGGGCTTTGCCGGGCCGGGGGAGCCCCGAGGGGGCGGGCGGCGCTCAGAGAGAGCTGTGCGAAAGGCGGTGGAGGTGACACGGACAAGGCTCGGAGCAGGTCCCCGGGAAGCGGCAGGGGTGCCAGCCATGCCCGGCCGTGCTGCCCCAAGGCACGGCAGCGTGTCCCGCACCGGGGAGCCCCCGGGGATGGCGGGGCGGGGAGCTGGAGGGGAGTACGTCGGTGTGTGTGTTCGGGAAGGTGGGAAACCTCGTTTGCATGAGAAAGGTGGCTGGGGGAGGAGAAGGAAGGACCCAGGGCGGGGGGGGGATGATGTACTCCTGGCCTCCCCCTCTCCTCCTGCCCTTGCCCGGGGTATAACGGGAAGGCGGCGGAGCTGGCTTGTTTGAACTTTGGGACCGTTCGTGTTTGAGTTTCCGATTGCAGCGTGAGCCGGGGATCCTCCCCCGCCGGCAGCGGCCCGCCCGCAGGTTAAACACCGGGGCCCGCCGGCTCCCGCCCGCACCTCCCTCCCTGCCCTGCCCGCGGCTCCAGGGTCCCCCGCTTTATCGCATCCCCACCCCGTTGCAGGCGGGATCGGCTGCGTGCTGCTGGGCTATGAAGACAGCTGCAGCCTGGAGAGCAGCGGCAGCAGCGGGATCCGGGACGCCGAGCCTAGCGACCCCGCGCCGCCCCAGCCTGCCCTCGGCGAGCAGGGCGCGGGTGGGGGGATGCTGCTGGACCTGGCCGTCAAGCGCCCCATGGTCAGGTCAAAAATCAAGGTAACAGCCCGCACCCCGACCATCTCTTCTCTGGCAATGCGGTGACCCCAGTTCAAGGTCAAGGCCTGGCTGCTGCCCGGGGACACCAGGTGACAACTGTCCTTTGGGCTCTCTTTGCTAGTGGTGACAGCCTGTCCTGCACACCGAGGTGGAGGCCTGTGAGAGCAGCTAGCTGGCCTTAGGATGGCAGCAGCAGGAAAGCCTCACAAGCGATGTGCCGTAATCTTCCAGTGCCCTTTGCCTTCTCTTATCCTTGCCTGGGACGTGCTGCCCCTGACCTGCTTGGCTCGGGTCCTGCAGGAGCTCTGAACCCAGCCAGGAAGGACCAGCCCTGGCAGCTAGGAGTCATGCCCCATGGTGTGTGGGTGGATCTTGTTCCTTAGCATGGGGCCCGCTTAAAAGCTGCCTTCTAGGTTGTGCTCAAGCCTTCACCAAGAAGGGCTGGGGTCACCCTTCATGCTGCCCCCCCACTCCCACCTTGACCTATTAAGAAAGCGGGTAAAGGTTCTCCTCCATTGTTGTGAAAGACCATTGCCATCTTGAGGTCGACCTGCAGGCTTGAGTGACACGAAGCAATCATCTGTCCATGCTGTAGAGCCTCTCTGCTGCAAGGGCAGGAGCTCTGGCTGGCTGGGTGTTCCCTGGGCAGAACCAGCAGAGCAGCGCAGTTATTTCCCTCCCACAGCTGAGAAGGCAAATTGCTCACGGTGACGCCTCAGGTCCTCCTAAGAACTCAACACCGAGCTCCCAAACAGCACCGCATGTCTCTCTGAGCACCCAGGGTCCCCTCAGCAGAGCTGGAGCCAGGCCACCCTAAGCTAGGCAGAAGGAGATGTGTTTGCCTTTGGTTAACACCTCGTTAAACCCTGGCTGTTCTTTGCTGGATGGAACGGTAAAAATTACCATTGTCTGTGCCGGGCCCACAGCTTTTCAGCCGCTGTGTTGTTAAGTCTCACGATTGGGTTTCACCCTGGTTATACGCAGCTGCTTGAGGTGGAGTCATAGCCCTGTTGCCCAACAGATTCTTCTCAGGTGGCTCCCCCTCCAGTTTCACACCTCGTGGTTTCACAGCTGCCGTGTTCCTTAATAATTCTTTCCAATTTCGAGTAGCATTTCTTCAGTAGTAAGCAGAGGAGGAGGACCGGGAAAAATAACTGTCTCTCCAGGAAAAAGAAACCCCAGATGTATTCCTGCCTTTGTGAAAATCCTGCCCTGCTCCTGTTTGACTTTAACCTACTTTGTATAATTTAACCTGGGCTATCCGTGACTGTCACGGCAAAACCTTGTTTCAGCAGAGGTGGGGTTTTTCAGCCAATGGATGTGTGCGTGTGGTCCTGTCTGCACTGTTGGCTTTCCTTCATCCCGGGCACATCTGTGTGTTCCACCAGGAATAATTAAACCAACAGTGCAGTATTTACATTTTCCAGACATTAAGCCTTCCCTCTGAGGAATGATCTTCCCAGGAGCTGAATCATCAGTGTCGTTTTTAGTCAAGTTATGTCATGATGTTGGCACAATGCTTTTGGTGCTAGGAGTGGGAATGAGATTACCCCCTAATGTCACTTTGCAGTTAATTAACAAGCCGGTGACACCAATGGGGGATGATTAGGGCCATTGTTTCAGCCTCTGCTGAGACAGCACAACGTCCCAAACCACCTTTTTTATCACTGCTGGCTGTTTTTTGAGGGACTCGGAGCAGTTGGAGGCGTGACTAGCACGTAAAAGAACTCTCTTGCACCAGAGAGGACTTCCCTTGTCCATCCAGGATATCAGCTGAGTGCAGGAGCAAACACGTGTGTTCCCACAGAAAGGTGCTCACAGCCTGAGCCCTAGTATTCATGGATGTAGCCGAGTAATGGTTGCTACTCCTGGAAGTAAACCACTACATAGAATTTGTTTTAATACCTGAATCCAAGCCGGCCAGAGATGCCTCAGTCCCAAACGGTGCAAATAAAGTCCCCCACCTGATTGCAAGGAAAGCATGAAGGTTTTACCCCGCAGGAAAATCTTAAATGTTTTCACTTTTCATTTTTAATATATCTCCCCCCACACCTTTTTTTTTAATGCCACAATAAGCCCTGCCTTGCTTTGCTTTATTTCTTCTGTTGGTCCTCTGTTATTCATCCCAATGCTCACGCAGTCCTCTCCACTCCTCAGTTCACCACTGGCACCTGCAATGACACTGCCCTGCATAACTGCGAGCTGTGTGGCAAAGGCTTTCGCCTGCAGAGGATGCTCAACCGTCACATCAAGTGCCACAGCCAGGTGAAGAGACACTTGTGCACCTTCTGTGGGAAAGGATTCAACGACACCTTTGATCTGAAAAGGCATGTCCGGACCCATACTGGTGAGAATTCGTTCCCTGGGGAGCTGTGCGAGGCTCTGGGGAGAAGGGGTGGGATGGAACAAGGACAAGGAGAGGGTGGGGGCATAATCTGGCAGGATCATAACACAAAGCCCTGCTTAGCAACATTTGAGAAAAATAGTGGGGATGCAGTGGAGAAAAAAGGGAAGATGTGAGTGTGGACCTAGAAGAGTCCTGGGAATGATTAAATGTGAGAAGAACTTTTGCAATCCACGTGAAGCAGTGATGGTGCAGGACCTGCCATCCACACCTCGTGTAGACACAGCCCCGTGCTGCCATGCCTGGGGCAGCGAGGCTGGGATAACCCGCCAGGATAACCTGCCTGGGATAGCTCCCCGGGGACAGCAAATCACTGCAGTTATCCATGCGCAGCCAGGAGTGGAGACAGGAGCTCCATGAAAACGCTTTGCCCTCTAGAGGCAACCAACAGCAATTTCCTGGGGATTTTGCCTTTGAGAGCCTTCCCAGCTGATGGTTGTGCAGGATGGGATTCTGGCTTGATTTTGGAAATGTCTGAAGGAACCGTAGTGTGGTTCATGCTGTGCTTGCCCCAGGCTGGAGGATGTGCTATCTGTGATCACTCCGCAGTGGGGTCAGTTCCTGAGTCCATCCCAAATAGCAGTGGTTGAGTTTCTGTTGCCTCAAATCCAGCTTACTTTTTCCAGAAGTTCTTACTCCATCCTGGAGCAGGGAGAAGGCTGCCAGTTTGGCTATTTTTTTTTCCTTGGTGGAAGCAATGGCTTAAATAAATATCAATCCCATCCTCACCTAGGACAATGTTTCCTGGTGGGCCAAGCTGGCTGTTCTCAGCAGGCTTTGACTTTGCTCTGTTGGGCACCCAGTAGGTGCATCCTCCACATCTCACAAGCACATCCCGTCTCTCCACATGTGTGGTCACCAAATGGAGCTGGGGATTATTTGGGCTTGCTCTGTAGAGCCCCATTAACCAGGTGAACTGCTAGAAGTGCCACAAGGATGTTGGTAGGCAGGAGCTGTTTCTTGTAGAGTCCCCCAAAACAATGACACCTGTTTGGATATGAAGGCATTGCCTGCAGCCAATGGTTTGGGCTGTTTGGGTTTGTTTGCAAAGCTTTCATGTGGGAAGGAGAGCTGCCACACTGGTGCACACTGGAAAGTGGAGTCAGTGCTTCCAAAAGAAGTGATTTTTCAAGCTGTCTCTTCATCAGAGAATCAGAAAAGAAATCCAAGAGAGTGTCTGTTCAGAATAATTTAAAATGATTCCTAAATGATTTTAAATTATTCCTAAGTGATGAAGAGGTTCTCACAGCCCTGATGGGCTGTGCCATCCTGGCACTATCATTTCTGTGTTTGTGTTCCTGCCTGTAGAGTGCTGGAGCAGGTACCAAGGATAGTGGAGGTTTAAATTGCCTTCAAATGAGCATGAAACTGCTGTTTGTATGTGAATTATAATGAAGGTTTGGGCTTTCTCTCCAACTGCAGGTTAATGAAAATGAAGCAATTTCATGGCAGCAGGCATTAGGAAACTTTTGTCTTGATAGTTTAATCTGGTGTACTGGGACAACCTCTTTTAACTAGACAAAAATGCAGTTGAGATGCTGCTCATTGGAACCTCTAATTAGCTTGGATTTTTGGTAGAAAGATCAGCTCCTGACTGGTAGCTTAATGCAATCACAAAATTACAACTGTCTGAACAGACCAATCTGGTTTACCCATTTCTGCCTGGCTCACCACAGGTCTGATCTTCCAGACCCTGGCATTCCACCTTTCCTGGGGAAAAGGGGGGCTTAGGTGACTGCTTATATCAGTTTTAAGGGTTGTCTTTGCTTGGAAACTTACTGATCTAATCTAGTAAGTAGAATTCCTGCTGGTTTAGGTTCTTTCAAGTGTTGCTAAATCCTTAGCTCTTTAAGCACTGGGCGGTGGGGGAGGGTTTGCTGTTAAAGCAGTGTTGACTGGTGATGAAATTGATTTTTGTGATGTTGGTTGTCTGGGCCTTCAAATCACAAGTCAGTTTCTCCTTCCTCCTCTGGAAACACACAGAGTTACAGTAATTTCATGACCATAAGGCGCACCGGACTATAAGGCGCACTTCCGGGTTTGGGGGAAAATTTTAGTCAAAAGGGTGTGCCTTATAGTCACGAAATTACTGTACTTCTTTCATCTTCCTGCAGTTCTCTAGAATTTGTAATGCCAGCCATCAAATCTGTGTGGTATGAAAGCACTTGGGATCGCTGGATGTTCACTGCTGTTCACTGAAGCCTCATTAAACCAAAAGAGAAAAATTGAAATCTTACCAAGACAGATGTTTTCATTCATTATAAAAGCTGAAACTGGTAGTTTTTCCTAATCACAGGATTTCAAATAGTCAGGGGTCTAAAATAAGTTTTTTAGGAGTTGATAATGGCTGCCTTATCTCCAAACCATTGATGGGCATCTATTATCCTCATCATCTGCCTGCACCTTCTCAAAACATTCCTAGGTTTTCTATGCCTAAATATATCAACCCATTCCTGAAAACCTTAGCCTGAAAGCATGATGTTTTGTTTGGAGTGGCAGCTCCTTGAGCTGCTGGATACATTCTCAGCAGCTGATGCGCTCTTAGCTGGCTGCAGGAAACAAGGACTTGGGATACAGGTGACACAACAGGTAACCGCTGTCTCTTCCCGCTACAGGCATTCGTCCTTACAAGTGCGAGGTTTGCAACAAGGCCTTCACGCAGCGCTGCTCTCTGGAGTCGCACCTGAAGAAGATCCACGGCGTGCAGCAGCAGTACGCCTACAAGCAGAGGAGGGACAAGCTGTACGTGTGCGAGGACTGCGGCTACACGGGCCCCACACAGGAGGACCTGTACCTGCACGTCAGCGGCGTCCACCCCGGCAGCGCCTTCCTGAAGAAAACCTCCAAAAAACTCGCTGCTGTTCTGCAAACCAAACTGAGCCCTGTCCTGCAGAGGAACTCCAAAGAGGATGGCAAGGACGAGTGACACAGGGGCTCACAGCGCTCCCCAGGAATGAAGTTTACATGTAGGACTACAGATATTATTTTTTTAAGAACAATTTTGAAAGAAACACCTGAAATTAAAGGGATGCTTTTGTTAACGGGACTCTCTTGATGTTGGTAAAACCTCAGCTTGACAGAAATATTCCCATTTGTGATGGAAATATCAGACTTTTTTTATCTGGCCAATAAAAATGGAATGATTGCAAAGGCTGTCACCTCTTGGATGGAGTATTTACTGAACTGACATTTGGGCAACCTATTCTGTTTCAGCTCTACCACTGGTCTGAACACCCCTGACAAACGAGTTCACCTTTCCCCAGTGTATTTTGTAAAGTTAATAACTGTTACCTCCCATGTGAATTACTTATCAGAGGTTTGGGTGAAAAGTGTTGGGTGAGAGTGCTACTGGTACATGGTTCTATGCAATGTTAATTAAAGTGCCTTAACAACAGGAGTGCATTGTATCAACAAATGAGTTAAAATGTGCAACTACCCTTAGCTCTGCTCCCTGTGCAATCTGCTAACAATTTATGGGAGTGTGATCCAAGGTGAGTTGAAACTCTTCCCAAAGGATGCAGAACATTTTCTTCCCAAAATTTCTCTACTAGCAAATTGCATTTTTCTAGGGCAGACCTTTGGTTGTGTTAAGTACTTGAAGCCATGAACTTACTTTTATCATGTTGATATACAAGTGAAACCTTAGCTCTGATGTTCCCGGACTTGCCGTGCTCACTCTGAGGATTATTACCACATCCTTTTAACATACACCAACAGCAACCCAGAAACCCAAAGAAAGCACTGTAATGACTTGAAAATAAGTATTTCCTGTCATGATGAAATGCAATTTTGTGCATATTTTATGGTGTGAGTGTGTGTTTGGGGATTTTTCCCCCCTCTTTTATATTCAAATGCCTGTTCAATAATACAATGCAGTGGAAAGAGGGATTGAACCTGTGTCTGCTTCAGATCAGTGCAAAACTGCAGGCACCAATCCGAGTGCTCCTCTGTAACCACTATCAGTGTAGAAGGTTCCTCCCACCTAAAATACAAAGTCAGGCTTAGCCAGGACTTTCACAATCATTGCTGCTAAAATGAGACATTTCGAGAAACTTTGCAAGAATTGTAAAAAAATCTTTTTAACTTGTTCCAGTTTTGTGCAGGTGCCTGCTTGGGTTTTTGTGGGGAAAAGATTCTAGGGGTCTTAAAGCATTCCTAAGGATATTATGACTTTATTCAGCACAACTGTTGGTGCTTGGCACCTTGAAAACAAGGACAATAAAGTGATGCTACTGTGTTAAGAACAAACTTATCCTATGTAGCAGGAAAGTTTGTAGAATACTTTAATAAATGGGAAGTTGCTGGGGAAAAAAAAAAAAAGCATCTGAGGTAATTTAGGAGATCCTGACTTGGCAGAAAGAGCTAAAGCTTGTGCACTGACCCCAGGTCTTAAAACTGAGCAGTGTAAAGGGAAGGTTGCTCACTCTGCAGTGGGATTAATGTTCACCTGACTGCATGGGATTTGTGTGCTCAGCTCTGCTGAGACCTCAGCCCTTCCTTCCCCTGGCACAGCAGAGCTGGGGCTGAAACCCTTATCCAGCCAGAGACATGTTTTGTGTCTGTACCTGTGTGCAGAGGTTGGTTTTTTAGCCCTCCTGCACCATGTGTAGCTTTTGCTCTCCCTCCAGTATCACTGCCACAGCACATCCCTGCTGACAGAACCACAGGCACAATGAGATGGGCACAGAAAGGATTCACAACAAAAGAGAAAGGGAGCAGGTAGCAGGCCACAGGGAAAAACCCATCCTGGGTGGACAGCAGAGCTCTGGGAAGCTAGATGGCAGAGCTGAAGTAACTGCCCTGGCTGCCCAGCAGGTTTTTCTGCAGAGGACAGACAGTGCCTGCAGCAGTACCCTGGGCACATTACTTTAACAGTCTGGCAACTTAATTAAAACTGGTCACAAAGTGTGCTTGGGTTTGCGTGACACTGGTGACAGCCAGCTGCCAGTCCTGTTACAGGACAAACCAGCTTGTGCTGCTACAGAAATGCTCCACAGCTCAGCCAAGGATGCCCAAGGCAGCAGCCAGGCCTTCAGAAGTGTCAGACAAGACTGAGTCCCATTGATGCTGTCTTTTGAAGGCTGTCTGTCTCCTCCTGGCTCTCTGAGGTACAGACTCAGCTGGGACTTAGGTTTACAAAGTGGCTTTTTTGGCAGCCTTCCTTAGGCGGGGTTGTCATAATTTTATCCATAAGCTGCAGTGTAACTGTGAAAACTCATACATACAATTCATAGAAGACAAAGAAAATGAGGAAAAAAGCTTTCCAGAGCAATACTGCCTGACATGATCAACCCTTATTCTTTGCTTTACAGACTTGATTTTATAGACTTCAAAAGTAAAAGTTCTGTTTCAAAACATTTATTCAAAAACTTATTTGAAAAAAACCAAAAACAAACACGAAGGGAAACCCATAACAAATATCCCCCAAAACCCAACCAGCAGCTCTTCGCCCATTGGAAGGCCCAGCTTCATAGCCACAGGGCTGCTTTGATACAGAACTCACACACATGACACTGGGGATCGTTCCACAGGGTGGATCTTTGTTGGCTCAGACCCACACCAGAGTCAGAAAAGCTCAAGGCAGGGGCAGCACAGAGCTCCCAAGCCAAGGCACAGAACCCGTTTCACAGTGCTTTTCTGTGGGATCTGTGTTAAAAAACCTGCAGGAGCACAAGCAGCAGCCAACATTCCCACCTCTCAGAACACTTGCTGAAAATTTCTGTGAGTGTTGGTTCCAATTCTGCTCCTCTCTTGCTGAGCCAGTGGCCACTTTGCCATACTATTCTAAACAAGAACTAATGAGGACTTTCATTATAACTCTCAGCACAGGTTGTCCAGTTGTAGCTGTAAGGAAAACCACAAATAATAAGCCTAATGATGGCATGAGCAAGAACTGACTGAAACCCAATCTACTACATCAATTTCTTTATCATTTGCATTTCTCTCAGCTCATACATTGCACATGTTGTTTTGCTTTAGTTCACCAACTTCATTTTCAAAGACTCAGTTCTGCAACATTTTTTCGCTCAAAAATCACAAAAGAAAGATAATTTGATCAAGCAGTTTGACTTGATAGTAGAAACTTTTCTATAAATCTCAGGCTGTATAAACTGTGTGGGATACAAAAAACAGTCTGGCTTTTGTTCTGCCTGGACCACTGAGGCCACCTACAAAATAAGCAAACAGATATTCCCCATTTGAAAGTTAGTTGCATTTTTGGGAGGGGAGAGAGAGGAACCCTGCTAGTAAGAAATTAGCCAAAGTTACTCAAAAAAGAATATGAAAGTAGTACATTTAAACAAAGGGTTCTTCCTTTGTCTCTGTGCTCAGACCACTTGTTTGTGGTTAGTCTGGGTCAGTTTTTGTCCATGTACTCCTCCAGGCGCAAGAGCCACTTATTCCAGTACTGAGAGCACAGGTCAGGATCCATGAAATGCGGATGTGCCGGAGAGCCGTTCTTGTAGGCAACCACAATGAGCCCACAGTGAACCTGCAGCACAAACAGGGGGCTGTCACAAATCCAACATTTGGGTGCAACCCCAAGAGCTAAACCTCACTGCAAAACACCTTCCTAATGTACACATCTCACATAAGAAATGGGGAATAAAAAGGAGCAATAGCTTACCATAAAACACTTGAGGACTTAACATTCAAATGCTCCAAAAACCCAGGGCCCAAAGCTCTGAGCAACTCCAGTGAAAACTAGGGGACATGAACTCTGAGGATGAGTGATATTCAAGCCCTGCAGATGCCAGGAAAATTGCCAGAGACTGAGGAGTTTTTGCCTGGGGCCATACAACCAGACCGATGCCACCCTCCAGCCTCAGTCTGGATAGAAATGATTACTTAGATATGTTCTGACATCTTTCACACCTGACAAATCCCAAATCCCTAACAGTCACTGGCAGTGGGGGGCAGGAAGCTACTAGCAGAATTCCAGCCCATATTTCACTCTGTAAGGATCACGTTTGTTGAGTGCTTGTGTTCACTGACTGTTGGGAAAGATGAAACTTCATAATTCTGCTTGCTTAGCAAAAGATTTTGAGAATGTGGAAACTATAAGCGAGATTGAAATGAAAGCTATCTTTGAGGTACCAAACTTTAGTTACTAAATAACTAGAAGATAATAGAATGGCTAGCTGAAAGTAATTTCTTCTTGATAGAACAATGCTTTTTGCTGGAGTGCAGGTTTAAAGGTTAGAGAAGACCTTGCTAGCTTGGCAGAAGGGGTCTAAAGAGTAGTTTAAAGTGTAACATAGTATGGTAACGTAATAATTTTTATAGGCTGTATGTAAATGCTGTAAGATTTGTATTTTGTATTAGACTGGTTAGTGAAAATTAGAATATTTAACACGAAAGAAAATTTATTGCATCGTAACGGGAACTTCGCTTTCTTACTTCCTGCCCGTAGTTCCTACTCTTAGCTCTTAGTTCTTACTCTTAGCTTTTTCTCTTACCACACCACCCTCCTACCCCTTGCTTTATTACTCTTTACTTTCTCACTGCCCTGCTCCGCGCTGCGACAGGCAGCTCCAAGCAGGGCCCTTTCACCCACGCCCTTTTGCAATAAACCACAAGTTCAAAGACCAGCCTACAGAAATCTCTCCGTCTGTCCCAACCCTCCAGCCCACCGTCGCTTCCTACAGTCACATACGGTCCTCTACAGTATTCTAGAAAATCCTTTGCATAGCATACAAATTAACCTGCTCTCTTCTGCTTCATATTTTCCCCTTTCAATATCTGTATGGAGGTAAAAATCCTTCAGGCCAAGCAGGCAGACTAGAATTGCTTTTGGAGTCTTCAAAAACATTATTCCAAAGTCTTTTGATGAAGTGATTCACAACACACTGCTTTTCCCTGAGAAAACACAGTACAGCTTCCAGACACCACATCCATCACTTAGTCCCTCATTTGCTAGTGGGACACAGCAAGACAGGATGCAGGCACAGCCCTTCCATACCATTTTCTTGTTTGCAGGTTCTTTTGCTTTATTTCCTCTCCCTGCCCCTTCCTACTCTTGACACAAGCAAAAACCACACAGGACAGAGCAGGGCATTGCCCAGCTGCCATGTCCCTAGGAGCTCATCTGAGCATCCCTTGGTTCCACGGAGCACTTCCTTAAAACCACTGAAAATTCATTACTGGCAGCCAAGGGCAGCAGGATTAGTGGAATTATTTCACTGTATGACATCTTAACCTGATCTCAGACTGGGCTCCTTTGTTACATATCCTACCAACACTTCCACGATGGGCAGCAGGTTCTAAAGGCAGGAAGAGATGAAGATAATACAGGCATTGCTGCTTGTCTTGGCATGCAGCAGGCCTACTGACCTGGAAGTCATAATTGGCATCGTGATTTATGGCTCCAATATATGCTGCAACCTGTAATGGATTGTCATAAGTATTCTGCAGAAGTGGCTTTGGCTTCTCCGAAGTTTTCCAGTCAATCACACACAATTGGCCCCTGCACAGGAGAACAAGATAAGACAATGGTTTAAACTTAAGTTTAGTCACAAGTAAGAAATAAGGGATGAGACAGCACATAAAGACTTTTCACCCTCAGCCTGTTTCCCCCTGATGTGACATTGCTCATTATTACGTCCAAACAAGTCTCTTTCACATTGGCAGTTTAGATCCTAAAAACCAAACTAAAACTAACTTGCTAAAACCTGCTGCAGTTCCTGGAAAATGCTGATTGCTTAAACCTGTCCCTTCTCCACTACGGAACTCCCCATGAGGAAAAACAGCAATTCTGCCGTGAGGATCATCCAGGAGAGTTCCTCTGGTCTCCAATCCAGGGGGGATCTGTCCAGTTTCTCCCAGCCACTCAATTACACCCTGGTTTCCATGGGATCACATTACAGGAGCATTAGGGGAAGGGCACCTCACCGATACTTGGCCACGCAGTCGACCAGGCCCAGGTACTGCAGGGTCTCATGGTGAACTCCACTTTCCAGAGCCTTCACATCGCTGATGTCTTTCAAGACATGTTCCACACTGGATAAGTAGCCAGCCACAATACCATCTTCACCCTGGTCCCTGGCTGACACCTCTTCAGACAGGAATATTGATTCCAAAGCTGAATGGAAGAGCTCTCCTTGGAGAAAAAGATCTAAGAAAAAAAATGGGAAAACCCCCTCACATTTTAGACACTGCTTTAGATTTGTATCCTACATATACCACAATGTATCTCTTAAACTAGTCCTGGGTTTTGTCTGAAAACTTGAGGGTGTGGGGAGAAGGGAAAGAAACAAAAAAGAAATTCTCGGTAGTGAAATTGGTATCCCTTATATTAAGGCTTACTTTACTTTTTTAGTGTCACTGATTACTCATACATACACTGGATAAACCAAACTTACTGAAAACCTCACCATAAACAGCAGAACACATTGTTTTAAACTACTCAGGATGCCTATTTCCACCTTGTTACAAAGTAGCTTTGTAACTGCAAAGAGGCTCAGTAACATCATCTGGAAAATACCAATTTCTGAATAGATACTGGCAAATAGAGAGCTAAAGCCGTCAGACAGGATTGAGCAAAGTACGTCTACAGTCTGATCCAATTTTCCACAAATATCTAAATCCATTTTAGTGGTTCCAGAACAAAGACCAGAGCTTGTGCTTGTTGGTAACAGGTGCACTCACAACATACTCTCATGAAATGGAAACAGCTTCATGGATTTCCAAAGCACTCGCTCTAAAGTACCTGCCAGCAATCCAGACTACTGCTTCTACTCTGAAATCACACTGTGGCTACACTTACTTTTGGTATACTCCTCAAATCCCTCTTTTCCAAGCTCCTCTATCATTTTCTGCTTCCATCTTTCCAGATAAAAGACCTGCTGTGGAGAGAGGGTTTGTTGAAGGATGCGGGTAACACTGGGCATCTTAGTTCTTTGTAACCCAATTTTCATGGGGACATTGGAATCGCTGCTGACAGGAAGAATTTTCTTGCTGGGGTTTATTAAAGGAACCCAATTCTTTGGAGTTTTTGTCCCGGCTTTAACTGGAGGTCTGTGTTTAGCTGGTGGCCCATATAACAAGTTGTCTTCCTCAAGGATTGTCTCTGGTGTTTGGGTGCTGGTTTTGTAAGATATAACAGAGTGGACCAAACTCTTGTATTTTTCTTGGTCAGCTTGTTCATAACTGCTTCCTTTTTTCTTTTTGCTATAAGCACTTACAGAGGTAGACAGACAGGTGTATGGGAATTGCTTTTGGCAAAACGGTATTTGAAAAAGCATTTCCAGGCTCGCCGGTTTCCTGGACAGGATCTGTAGGAATTGCATCCTGACAAGAAGTGTTTGTGAGCAGTTAGAGTTTTCTTCCTTCTGTCAGCAACAGTCTGTGGCTTACCATACCTTTTCCTCCTGTGAAAAAAGAAATTTGTGATTTACAGTCATAAAACCCTGCCACCATCCTGTTCTTGCCCTATGCCAAATAAAGAATTGCTACGGCCAAAGTGTCTTCATTCACCTTGTACCACCCTTATTCTTCATACAAATAAGAGAAAAAAAAATGAGCAAGGAAAAGAGGAAATGCTCCTGAAAAGAACAGCTGCTGGCCTGCCAAATCTGAAATCTGAAACACTCAAAGATTTGTTGCAAGTAGCAAAAGTTACATTACCGGACATCCCTATAGGAACAGTATCAGAACTGCCATGGAAGTAGGCACAAAAACCAGATCTGCCACAAACAACCCCCCAAAAGGGGGAGGGGGGAAAAAAAAGCTAGAGGACATTGAAGCAAATCCATTGCTGTGAATTTTAAGTTTAGAGTGAATGACCAACTAAAGGGCATTGTGGAGACAAGGTACCTTATGGGGTATAAACCCATGCTTTTCTTTTGTATCCCTAGGAGAAAACAGACAGCAGCAGTATGTACAGTTGTGAGACTTGAAGCTAGAAAAGGCAAAGAGAAACCGGATGCACTGCAGATATTTCCAGATTCAAAGACATTTTTTTAAAGTTCAGAATAAAATATAAACGTATTTTTCCAAATCAAGCTTCAAACACAGTTGTGCTCAAAGGCACTTACAAAACTTAAAAGCAAGAATAGCACAGAAGCAACACCATTCTCAGCACACCTTTCAGAGCTGCATTGGAAGCCCCAGGGAGTTTTTTGAACGTGGATAAAATGTAACACTTCCATAATGGCATTTCCCATGCAGAACTGAGGCCCTGGGCTCCTTCCCACTAGTGTAACCTGTTTACCATTGCAAAGCTCCCTCCATACACTGGGAACACAGAACCCCTGCTCACTGCCAGCCAAGAGCAGCATTCTGTTCCTGACAATCCTTCCGTGCTGCTCTCTTCCTTCCCCACGCTACTCACACAGCACTTCCCACACTGCCTGAGCCCTGGGAAACAAAACCATAGGGAGCTCCTTGGTGAGGACAGATCCCACAGCTGCAGTGGCCAGGGGTGAGCATCTGTCACACACAAGAGTTTCCAAAAATGGGGCAGCTGATTAGAACAAGGCACCTCGCAGCAGCAGGCTCAGACTTTGGACTAGGGATCCATAAATATTGTCCTTCATCAGTGAAGAAAAAACAATTCCTTCTCTCTTGGACTTATCTCTAAACAGAGGTGCCAGAGCTGGGATTTAAAATAAAAGAGGAAAAATATATTCTTGTTCCCGTGTAACAGTATCCAAGCTTGTGGATTCTCAGGCTGCTGTTTGATGATTATTAACAGGCTCGTTAATGGTCATTGTGGACATGCACTGATCAGAACAGAGCAAATGTTGGGCCAGTGGCTCTGGCTTTGTTACATAAAGCCACAGCACAAAAGAAAAAGTTTATTCTGGCTTTGTGCCACTGCAGGAAGCAAGAAGATGCCTGATTCAGCATAAATTTACTTGTAGTAAGCTGTTCCCTCAATACTTTCCAAGAAATAAATTCATACCAGATCAGTGTTTTGAATCAAGGAGCTATTGAAATATGGAATATGACAAGCTCCAGAGTTAAATTTAGTGCAACACAATGCTTCAATGAATAGTAAGGATTTTGATTCAACAGCCTATGTTGGGCTGGAGAATATACCTATGGAATTTCCAGTACCTGCAGAAATATTTGTGCAGCATATAAACTGAATCACCAGGAAAGGGAGAGTTTGCCAGCTGTTGTCCTGTTTTATGAAAGGAAAGAGGTTCTAGGTTTGCTAAGAAATAAGGAACCCTTGTGCCCAGCTGAATAAAGAATCGTGTGTTTTTCAATAAATGACAATGGTATGGCGCAGATAACTTACAAGAAAGAAATGGAGCGGTCAGAATCTACTCTTGTACACAAAGAACAAAATTGAATTGAGATTTCCCTCTGGGCAGACACTCTGAAAGCGTTTGTGGTTGAGGACTGACAGAATTGCTTCAAGTGTTGAATGATGAGCCACGCTGGAGAACTGAAAAAAATTAAAATAACTTGCAGGTAGAAAAAAAAAAAAAAACAAACTGAGATGACTTAACTTTCCCAAGCAAGTTGACTTTGCAGCTCCAACAACTGAGGAAGTTTTTTTTCCAGTATGGGAATGAATGGCTTAACTGAAGGAACTAGAAAGGATTACTTAAGGAAATATTAACATCTATAAAAACCTACCTCCAGCTGTGGCTTCAGATAATACCTGCTATGGCTTTTTCTCCACAGTCACCTATCCAGCCAAAAAAAAAAGCACTGGCTTATTTCGGAGATAACAAAAAAGAGCAATCTAAACACACCTACAGCCCTGTTGCCCCTTGTCCCTAATTTGAGGGGAATGAAGGTTTAACTCTGAGCTCCCTGCAGTTTGCAAAACACATTATTGAACCTATCCAGGTTAAAAATACACTTCCCTCGTTTGGGATGTTTAGAGCACAAAGGGAGACAATTTAGCAACCCCTTTAAAGCACAAGCCCACAGAGCTGCCCTGAACCAAAGGATAGAATCAACAAGCTTCAGTTCCCAGACCAGCAAGATTCCAAGATCCGCACTGGGAATGGAATTATAGCGGGGAATAGCGCTGTAACACGAAAGAGTAGGGTGAACACCAGTGACCACCAAGTGCCCTCAGGCAAACAAACTTTCCGCATGAGCACCAGGTGTCTGGAAATCCCTTGTGCAGAGGGGGACAAATCAGGGACAAGAGGCCCCGCCGGACGCGGGCATGCCCAGCCACGGCAGCCCGGCCATGCGGCCCGCTGGCTGACGGCCCCAGGGGCAGTGTGGGCCAGTGGACACCAGCCTCTTTCCCCTTCCCTTGGCCTTCCCTCGCCCCACGGCCCGCCCGGTCCCGCAGCCCTCCCGGCCCGCGGCTCCGCGTTACCTCAGCCGCGCTTCCCGCCACCGCCACCAACGCACGGGAACGCCCCGCCCGCCGCCTCCGCTGCACTCACTGCGCATGCGCCGCCCGCTGCATCATGGGACCTGTAGTTTTCCTCACACTGCCAGCTCCCAGCCCTTTCTCTTTCGCTGAAGCGCCCCGAAAGGTGGTGGGAGCGGCGCGCCTGCTCCATCTCGCGGTCTTTTGAAAGGCTGTAAGGAAAACAACCCAATTCTTTGAATGCAAGCCCAAAAAATAAAGCGTTGCGGTGCCATCTTGGATGAAGGCAAGCAGCGCCCTGCCTTCACCAAAGATGGCGAGCGCCCCTCAGGGGGTGTGGCGGCGGCGGCTCCGCCCGGCTATATGAGGAGGAGGTGGCGGGGGGAGGAGAAAGAGAAAGGTGCGGGGTGGTTGTCTGCGCTCGGAGGTATGGCTGGGCTCCGTGGGGACGCGCAGGACAAGGTGAGGGCGGCGGCCCCGCTGCGGCTGGCGCGGGCGGTGAGGGCGCAGCCGAGCTGGCCCCGCGGCGTGAGAGGGACCCCTCTGCTCCCGCAGCACTGGGACAGTGACAGGTTTTGTGGTTTTGCTCCGTTTAGGGGTTATTTTTTAAGGTATGAGTCACCTTCGCTGTCGTGCCTTTGGCGCACCGAGGTCCCCTGGGCGCAGGCGGTCGGGGCGAACGCGGGAAGCAGCCCCTGAGGGGAGAGGTGCCCAGGGAGAGATAAGGGGGTGGGGAGGGTTACGGAGGAGGAAGGAAGGGCTGTGCAGCCGTGAGCCCGTGTGGGCTGCACTCCGTGCTCACCGGGGCCCTGGAGCTGCGGGGTTGGGCCTGGCAGGTGATGCCCGAGCAGGACCTGTCCCCGGGCACTGCGGGCCGGGTGCCGTGGGGATTGTGCTGCGGGGGGTTCAGCTTGCTCTTCCCCGGGGGTTAGCTGCCCTGCGGTGTCTGCGAGCGGCTTTCCCGGCTCTGGTAATCAGGGTGTCAGCTGTCGCTTCACCTGAGGTGCCCCTTCCCCTTGTTGTCACATCAGCAGCTCTCTCGGGTCTCCTTTCTCCGGAAAAGTGGCTCTAAGTGCCGGGGAGCTTCAGGTCTTCCCCTTAAAACAACACAGGGTGTTTCGTACTGTTAAGACTCAACTTCTCAGAGGAAATGCAAGTGAAATGCTAAAAGAGGAACTTCGTGAATTAATGCTTATGTAGTGTAGACAGTGATTGGAATTCTCTCTTCTACTGGACAAGCTGCTTGGCTTAACCTGCCTAAACTCCCTGCTTTAATAATTACCCTCAACACACCTTGAGAAGAAGGTAAGGCAGCCTTGTAAGAGTCAGCAAGTTGCCTATTTGCCTTTCATATTGTCACATCTGCATGTGGTTTTGCATTGTGACTAAGCTTCACTGGCAAGAAGATGACTTTGCTTTAAGCTGTCAGGTGTGCTGAAAGTCTCTTCAGTCTGTGTTTTCTTCAGCTTTTTTGGAACATGCATATTGAAAAACTTGAGGGCTAGAGATATACCAGCCTTTATTGACTTCCTTTTCTCTGCTTCTTTCCCATATTAATCTTGTTTTGAAACAATCCTTCAGTAAGACGGGCAAGAGTTTGTAGAAGAAGCATTTTCTGGTAGTTTGCTTTGAGCTGTGAGCTGCCAGTGCTTTAACTCTTTTCTGCTGCATGTGAAACTCTTTATATTGAAGTGTTTGCCCCTGGAGAATACTGGAGGGGAAGGTCAAATATCAACTCTCTTGCAGCAGTTGGTAACTTTTGAATATTTACATGCCTTTCTGACTCTGACAGGAATATTGGGGGAAGATGTTCTTGTTGGGGGAGCTGGAGTAGATTTAAACTCTGATGCTCAATGGACAAAGATTAGCTTGTTTTAGATTGTAGGGCTGTCTTGGGATTCCAGCAGCATGGGGGAGGATAGAAATGCTCCTATCTTGTCTGTTCCTGTTTAGGGAAAGAAACAACAGCGTGAAACTGGTATGTGACCAGCAGATAAAACTCATGCCTGTAAAGAAAACTTCATTAGGTATTAAATAGGAGCCATTGTTAAGTATGAACTAAAAACTGACCCTGAGGTGGCAAAGCAGGAGAGGATCAGGAAGAGGAAGGGAGCATAGGATGAGGGTGATTGGAAGTGCAGCAGGAAATAAAGTGTAAACTGTCATGAGGGAGGAAAAGGCACTTCAGAATTTGAAGTGAGTGGTGGGACTTCCAAGCTAAGCTTGAGTAAATACCTTGGTATTTCTTAATGTCAGTGCCTTCATGGTATGTTGAGGCTTCAGTCTGCAGTTAAAATGTTCTAGATCAAAATACTGAAGCATGTATTGTAGCTGCTTTTCCTCAGAGCAATCAGTGGAAGACAAAATGTTGTGTCATGGCCTGTGACTTGCTGTTATCACTCACAAATGGTGACTCTGCTGGACAAGTTCTGCTGCACGTTCTGGAAGGAATGAGACCATACTTGCCTGTGCTTGACAAAAAAGCTCCTTCTGCATGCTGCTGAGCCTGAAATCAAGCAGGGAGGTGAGCTGCTAGCAAGGTGACAGTTCCTGGATGGGAATAATGCATTCTCAAGGACACGCAGCCTCCACAGAGCTGGCCCTGCAGTTTGGGCTAGCGGAAGGTGAAGCCAGCACGGTGAGACCTGTTCCTGAGACTCCCTGCCACCAGCTGTAGGAGGTCAGCAAAGCATTCTCAGGGATGCTGGCACATCGAGGGCTTGCCCTGCGTGGCCAAAACTGTGCTTGACCTCTCCAGCTGAGAAAGCCATGGCTTGGCTTGAGGTGTCCTGCGTGCTGCTGGCGGAACAGGGTGAGCCAGCCAGGCTTTTGCTTGGAATGTGGCATCCTTGAATGTTTATAGGGTGCTTTTCTCTGTCAGGAGGTGTGTGACCTGCGTGTTTCCGCAGAGAGCGATGCAGAGATCACTCTGGCAGGAGAGGGCCGGTTTATTGCACAGCCAGAGGCAACAGGTGCTCTGAGCCTTCTGCTTCCTTGGCAGGCACTGTGCTTGCTGAGGAATGCCATCTCAGTGTGAGCTGTTATTCCCTCTTTATCAGTGTTTTAAGCAAAATAATTAAACCTTTGCATCATTGGATTTCTCCAGTTTGAAGTCACAAATCTGGGGACGCATTTTCCACGGCATAAGTAAGCACTGGTTCGATTTTCCTGGTGGTGTGTAACCAGACCACTTCAGGACTGTTCAGCTCAGTGCCAGAGCGGTGACAGCAAACCTTCCACAAAGGCTGCAAAATCCAAGCTTCACGTGTGCTCTGTAGTGCTGCATGCCTGCAGTGCACTTTCAGATGTCCTTTTAGTATCTTGAGTAAAGGGAAACTTAAGCTGCTTGTGCTGAATATGACTCAAATGTAGTTCCAGCAGCTAATGCTGCTCATATCTGCTGGCCAGATCCTCTGGTTGTTCACTCCTGTGTGTCAAAACAAGGCCCTCTGGAACTAAGCGCTCTGTCTAAACTGCCAGAAAACATAATGACCTTTTAGTGCTCTCTGGAGAACATCTAAACAGCTTTAGTTAGAAAGCCCGCTCTGTAAAAAGTAATGGATTTTAGGTAGTGTCAGATGTAATTACTACTCAAGTCTTGTTTATGGGCTGCTGCTTGAATGACAGCAGGGAGGTGATCAGTAAGGGGAGAAGGTTTTTAAAAGGTAGCTGACAATAAGCAGAAAACTTTGACACGTGAGCAGTTGTGGAAGGGTTCCTTGCTCCTTTCAAGAGCCTGACTCTGTGGAAAAACCCTGGATTAATCTGTCTTTGAGAGCAAATGCATGTTTCACTAGTACTCAGAAGTTGTACACGCTTGCACTGGCAGTTTCTTTTGTTAGAATGCAGAAGTGACACCAAATCATCCAGAGCTGATGCTAAAACTGCAGAGGGTGTTACTGTAAAAGCAGCAGCTCAGGCCTCTCATCAGAACTAAGAGACTTCAGTGGCTGAGGGCATTTCCTCCTGCTGGGTGTCTGTAAGCATCAAGATGTGTTTGCATTTGGGTGAGGCCTGATCAGAAGTGTAGTGTCTGTCAGGCAGAAGTCTGGGGAGCTGATGATCATTACTGCCTTGTATTTAAGTGAGCCAACTTTTTTTTCCTAGTATCTCTAAAAAATGGAGAAAAAAAGCACATGTTCTAAAATTCTGCCTGTATTGGGCACAGTAATGATCTCTGCTGTTTCCCAGGCTTCTAGATCACATGTTTATCATGGTGTTCTAATTAATATCATATTATCTATTTTTAGTCTTCTGGTCCTGAAACCGAGAAATGTTGACCAGTATAATGTCTATGTTATTGTGAAGGGGTCTGCTTTGTTTTGGGTTTACCAGTTGGACAGGTGGACAGTATCTGTACTGAACAGGGAGTAGTTTTGCTTGAATCCTCAAGAAACCCCAGGAATCCTGAAACAAGTCTCTGACGAGTCCTGAGTCTGGAAGTGGGAGGTGTCAGAGAAGCTGTAACAGTTTCTGGAGTCGTTGCAAACCAGAGGCTGCTTCTGGGAAAGGGAAATGAGAGTTAAGAGTACTGTGCTGACTTCGGGTGAGTGTTTCAGTTTGCAGCCCAACACAGCTGTTTGCACTCTGTGGCCTCTGTACCTATTTGAGCATCTGCTACAAGTGAGGAATAATCCCTTCCCAGTTGCTGAGCTTGGATTATATCCCTTGAGGGTATGGAGTAACAGACTGGTTTCTGGTAACTGGATGACGAACCTTCAGTTCTCTTGCCCCACTGCTTGGAGTCCAGGGAGGAAGCAGTGGCATCCTAGCAGAGAAATGCCTCTGGATATGAAGGAGCTGACAGAGTTAAGGTGGAGGGGTGACCTGGGACAAGCCTGGGGCCTGGAGATGGATGTTTAATTCCGTTGCTCTTGCATAGCCTTCATATGACCATGAGGAGGTTGGTCCCTATTCCTGCTGGTAGATGGTGTTGGAGAGATGGTGGCATGAAAGGTCCCTTGTGCAGAGCTACTGGTGCTGCAGAGCAGGTGCTCATGTGGGTCAGGGGTTGGTGTGAGACATCTGCTGTGGGTGCTCACACAGAGGTGTGCTGATAGGAGTGGGGTTTCCTGCTTCCCCCCATTTGGGGACAAATGCTACTCCAGCATTTTCTGTCGGGAAACACTCCCTCCTCCTCAAGTCAGACAGTGTGAATGCTCCCTTTGCAGTCTGAGCCATGATTCTGTAATCCAAAAGGTCTCTGGCCTGAAGTTAAGAGGCCACTGTGAGCTTCACAGAACTAAAGCAGACCAGGGGTCTTAAAATCTTTGGTTTCATATAGCTCCACATCCTATTTGAGGTTTGTGCAGGGTGCCAGGAGACACGTGCTTGTGACATGTTAACTGCATTGATCTGACCAAGCAGGACCACCTTATGTTTATGCTTATCTGTCTTCTGTGTAGGCAACTGCTAGGCATGACAGCATCTAATCATGGGTTACTTTCTCCACAAGACTTAGTAACAAAGCTCACAAATTCAGGCCTGTCTGATTTGTTTAATGCTTTCCTTAGTTTAGCTGAGAGGAAACAGTTTCCTTTGGTTTATCATATTTTCCAGACTCAGCAGTTCATATTGTCAGCACTGCTGATCCTGTTTGGACAGCAAATAGAAGTTAGCAGCATGTAAAACATTGTGGTCTGCATCTTGCTTCTTTGGCTGATTGGGAAATGGGAAACACCAACCAACTTGCCTTTCATTTGGCCGTGCTCACAGTGAAACTATTGCCTGATTGGTGGCTTTTACCTGTCCTTGTTGCAGTGCCTGAGTGGGGCAGCTTCTGCCCAAACCCATGTCAGTGACCTCTGAGCTGTGCACCTCTGTTTGGCCTGTTCCTTCCTAGCAAGAACTGCCTGCCTGTATGGGAACATGATAGCTGGTCCTAAGTGATGACTGAAGGGAAGTCCCTGTAGAGTTTGGAGTCCAACCATGTCCTGTGGGATGTGAACAGTGCCTAAGACCACTGGGAACTGTGCTCCAGGTCATGCTCTCTAAGTGTGCTCACTGCCAAGGCAGTGCCCAGGATGGGCTAAAAGTCTTCTGTGTTTCCCATCTTCTGGGAAGCTTAATGTGCTGTATGCAAGGTTTTTCCATAGTTGTAAGGCTTAAAAAGTTTTATCTATTACTTACTGCCTTTTAATTCTAGCTGATGGTGAAGATGCAGCAGATAGAAATGTTTTTAGCATGGCTGGGGTGTCCCTTACTTATGCACAGGCAGCCTGATCATAGGGGACAGCAGTGGAAGGGGCAAATGCTTCCTGTCCTGGCAGCTGTGCCCTCTGCAGGCAGCCAGAGAGACTTAGTCACGTACCAGATCTGGGCTGCAGATCGCCAGCCTAGGGGGAGGCAGCTTCAGGAGCCTTTTGGGAGTAAAGTCACTTTATTACAGGCAGCCTATCAGCAGTTCTTAGGCAGCTTTACAGGGGCTTGATGCAGCACTTAGCCATCTGTGATATGATAGGATTGCTCAGATCTGGCACCATTTGCCTGTGGGCTTGGGTGCTAAAACTTAGTGTACATAGCAGTGGCAGGAGCAGGTTTCTGGCTGATGTGGTCTGTGCTGCAAAGTGGTGAGGTAGCAGTCCTGGTGCAGTTCTCTAGCCTGTTTTTCTGAGAAGGCCTTCAGAATTATCTCCAAAGGATAACCTCAGCATTCCTGTCTCTGACGGTTGCTCTTCAGCAAGTTTCCTATGTTGTGACCTTGATCTCTGGTGGTTTTTCCCTTATGCAGAAAACAGCAATGATCTATTAGGCTGCAGCTAGGGAGGGCCTCTTAGAAGACAGTCTTCATGTGTGAGCTGGAGGATCTCCTACAGAGAAGGCTATTCCACTGCTCTTTAGAAGTTTGAGTATGCTTGAAATTATGTTCTGGGTCTAGGCTGCTGGAATGAATGAAGAAATAAGCCCCCAGAGGAAGATGCCAGCTCAGTTTAAGGCTCTTTGAAGCACTGGGAAAGGAATTCTGGTCAGATCTGTGTATCTGAAGGCAGGGGTATAGTGCAGTGATGTTCTTGCTCACAGCTGATGATCAGTCAGCTTCACTAAACCTACCTGATGCTCAATCAAGGATTATTCTGTGAATTGTCTTGCAGCTGAGGTCTGTATCTGTAGACCTGAATGTTGATCCTTCTCTCCAAATTGACATCCCCGATGCCCTAAGTGAAAAGGACAGAGTGAAGTTCACTGTGCACACTAAGGTAAGGTCATGGGCAAACAGAGGCTGTGCAAGTAACAGATGTATTTGCAGTACACATACCTGTAAAGATGGGCTTGGCAATGAAGAAAATCTAATTAGAGGGAGATTTTCTACTTGAAGGTGGCCTGAAGGTGTGTATATATATGCAGAAACTTCAGATTTTCTAGGATTTGAACTCTCTAAACAGAAACAAGTAGCTGATGGTTAGGTTGGCTTTGCTAAGGAATCCTAGCTAGACACCAGAAGGCTGGGGGGTAGGAAGTGACCTACTGTGTAATGTCACAAAACAAAGAACATTAATACTGTTCTACAACAGCACTTTTTTTTCTAACAGTCTCCTTAGTGGTGCTGTTGAATAAGTGCCAGCTCAGCTAAAAGGGAGTGGGCAAGGCTCTTAGTAAGCAGAATAGCTTCCTTTGGAAATGGACAGAACTGTTTCTAAAAGCCCTGATTTACAACACAGTAGAGCTTCTATATATTCTCTTCCAGACTACACTGCCAGCTTTTCAAAGCCCTGAGTTTTCAGTTACAAGGCAGCATGAAGACTTTTTGTGGTTACATGATACACTCAGTGAAACTGAAGAGTATGCAGGACTCATTGTAAGTACTTCCTAAAGAATGTGATCCTAAGTGAAAACTCTAGCAATCTAAAGTGCCTACTAATAAGGGCATGAAGTATATTTTACCAGTATTACTGGTGTTTTGTGACTTAGGTGTTCACTGTGCCTCCTGTTGCCTTAATTCCTAAACACCTTGGGTGGTATGGCATTTGTGTTAACTTTCCACATAGCTTAGAGCAGCAAAAGATGCTGTGAGTCCTTGACTCTGTGGTGGTATTAATATCTGCCTGAAGATGGCACACTGGAATAATCTATAAAATGTGGGCTTTCCTTCCTATCATGATCCTTTAGGAGCTGGTTGGCAATGGGGTGGATTACAGAAGCTGTTTCACTGGGTTGGTTTCCTTCCTGGGGCAGGGATAACACAAACCAGGGACCTAGATGTCAATGTGCCTCTAGAATTCCTGTATCATGCATTCTTTACCACACTTTCCTTTCTATGACCAGGCAAAAGAGCCTCCTTCTAGAGAAGGCTAGAAGTAATCTTGGAAAACTTTATTTGCTAATATCCATGACTAACCAATTCTCTGCCTAGATACCTCCAGCACCATCCAAGCCTGACTTTGATGGTCCCAGAGAGAAGATGCAGAAACTGGGGGAAGGAGAAGTGTCCATGACAAAAGAAGAGTTTGCCAAAATGAAGCAAGAGCTGGAAGCGTAAGTAAAATGAGTCTACTGCCAAAAGCTGTGTTTAGAGAAGCCTCCTGGGAGAGCAACTCATTTGGTGATAACTGATCCTGAGTGACACTGTTTTGAATGGTGTCTTGGAAATCCTGGAGCTGGGGAGTTGCCCAGCTTTTCCAGCTTTCAAGCTGGAAAACTTTCTAGCTAAAGAGGTTAAAAGTAGCTTCACTATTGCGAGCTGGCTATTTCAGAAGTCTGCAGTTGAATATTTTCGTGAGATAAGCTTACAGCAGTTATTTGTATGCTGAAGTAGTACAAAGAGGATCTCAGTCTGTTGTTGCCTTGCAGTGAATACCTCGCTGTCTTCAAGAAGACTGTCTCGTCACATGAGATCTTCCTGCAGCGGATTGCTTCTCATCCTGTGCTCAGCAAAGATCGCAATTTCCATGTTTTCCTGGAGTATGACCAGGATGTGAGACATTTTTCCTTGTTTCCCTTTTCAAGCAAGGCACACTGTTATGAGTGCTGTTGTTTTTGCTGGACATAGTCAGAATGTTCTGTGGATTTATGTGCAGCATCGGCAAGTAGATATTGAAAGTATTTCTGAGATGATTGAAGGATGAAAGCCTGCCCTTTAGACTTTTCTCTGTTATAAATCTTACATTCCTTCTAAATCCTTATCAAGTTGGCTAGGAAGCCACCTTTGTATGTCTTTATCTTGGGAACATGTATGGCTCAGGTGTACCTGTGTTGCATTGTCCTGAAATGGAGGAATGGAGGTGTATTAAAGTCATTCCTGCATCTATTTTGTCATACCTAATTATGAGTGATAGATGCTGATCCAAGAGATGCAAGGAGAAATTGAGCTGTTTGTGGGAATTGGAAAAATCCATGGCAGAGAACAGTAGAACTACTTGTAGCCAAGCCATGTGTTACATTTCTATATGGCTATTATGGAGGGCTTGGAAATCAAGCTGCTCTGACATATGCTAAGTGTAAAGGACGTTACTGCATTTCAAATGTCAAAACAGTTACTGGCTGCCCCATCCCCGGTATAATTAAAGCTATTTTCACCTCTGTATTACAGCTGAGTGTTCGGAGGAAAAACACTAAAGAGATGTTTGGTGGCTTTTTAAAAAGTGTAGTAAAGAGTGCTGATGAGGTCCTCTTCTCTGGAGTCAAGGTAAGGTTGTTGCTTTCTCTCACCCTAATCTTGATTGTTTCTTGTTTCTGGCTCATGTCTGCTTCAGTCTTGCTGTGCATGAGGCTCAGCTACTGATGTTGACCTGCCTTGTTACTGCTCTCCCAGTTGAGGGGGTAGCCTGTATTAATTGGTTTATATGGAAATAAGAGACTGTAGCTTTGGGCTGTTCAATTTTAGTGTATAATTAAAGTTTCTGGATGCAGAAGACCTGCCTTAATACCTGATACTGGTGGAGAGGAAGGAATTATACCTTCAGGAAATGTGCTTGTAGCTTTTGTCTGCTTTGGAGCTCTGAACAGCCATGGATTTCTGTCTAAACAGACAGATTTATGGGTTTCTGCTTATACTAGACAAGATAAATACCAAAGACTCCTGTAACTGGTGTTGCTCCAGTTTTTGTGTTGCTGTGGCAGCACTTCCTAATAAGCTTGTTGTCCTATAACAGTGTCATGAAACGTTGCAATATGTATCACGTTTGGTGCTTAGTCATTTGCTACAGGGTTGCAGCAGACCTAGAAAATACAATTCCAACAGTTGGGAGTCCTGAGGGCTGTCCCACACCAACTTGCTGGCTGCTTCAGACAACCTGCATCAGTATTTGAGTGTCAACTTCATCTTCACTGAGTAGTGAGGAAGAAGTTTGGCAAATGGCTTGGGATGTCAAACCCTTGGCTCACATCTTGTCTTGAACAGTTTTTCCATAGGGATTGATGGGCCTCAAGCTGAGGCCCAGACTATGGTTTTTTCTTTGGCCTTTCTTAAAATAGGGAAGAGCTTGTATTCTGCAGTTACTGACTTAACAGGTCATATTCTTTTTCAGGAAGTAGAAGATTTTTTTGAACAAGAGAAGACTTTTCTTGTGAACTACTACAACAGAATCAAGGATGCATGTGCAAAGGCAGATAAGATGACAAGATCTCATAAAAGTGAATCTTTTCAAAGCCTTTTCGAGTGATCATGCAGTTTTGCTGATTTCAGACTGAAAACCTTGTCTTGTTCTTGCAGATGTTGCAGATGACTATATTTATACTTCAGTTTGTTTGAACAGCCTGGCATTAGAAGAGCCTACAGTTATCAAAAAGTGAGCAATTCTAACTGTTCATAAACATATCCTGAGTCTGGGAATATCAAATTTCTTCTGTAAAATCCAGAGGATTGAGTCATAGGTGGTTTGAGTTTTTGAATTGCAATCAAGTAGCATTAAAACTTTCTCTTTTTCTGGCACTCCTGCTGTGGCAGACCTAATATTATCAATTGCACCGAACTCTGAACTAGTTGATCAGTTGATCACTTGCCAGTTGTGGCCTAGAGGTTACTTGTGCTGGTCATCAAACTCCTTCTAAACAGGGATCCCCTTGATTCTCTTCAGGTCACAAACTGCTAAAGGCCTCTGAAGAAAGGGTTTGTGTGAGTGTGTGTGTGTTCTAATGTGCTGTTATATAAAACTGCACTAGGTCAGTTTACACGAGGTCTGTACTATCTTCTGGACCTTTGTACTTCCAGAATAGTAGGGGATTTTTAAGCTAGGGGAACCCAGTTATCTTTTTTGAGGTGACTTCTTCCACTTTTGACTTTGCTATCAATTTACCAAGACCTTGTTAAAAGGGAGCGTATAGCTGAATAAACAAGTCAGCCCATCCCCCTTGGATACCAGCAGGGAAATTCTCCACAAGACCTTTATGCTCTGCAGATCAGCACTGCTACATTAAGTGGTGTTGAGCTGCTCAGCTGTACCACTCTGGTAGGCTGGAATCCAGCATATTGAACCTTTTGTTCAGGTCTTTGCCTAAATGAGTTTTTTTTCCGAGTCCTTGTTTGAGTCTGTATAAAAGAGTAAATGCCAACCTTCAGCTTTCTAGTTTCCTGCCAATTTTTCCTGGTGTTTATCAGACTAAGAAGTATCTCAAACTTACTTATGCGTTTTTTTTCCCTCGCTAGGTACTTGTTGAAAGTTGCAGAGCTCTTTGAGAAACTCAGGGTAAGAGAAGCTTTGCTGGGGGCAGGTGTGGGGGAGAAGAATCTCTGACTCTGGATGTTGCTGTTCTGTTACACACCAACTGGTTTTTTTGGGGTTTTTTCCCTGTCTGCAGAAGGTAGAGGGTAGAGTTTCATCTGATGAAGACCTAAAGCTCTCTGAACTGCTGAGATACTACATGCTCAATATAGAAGCTGCTAAGGTGAGAATAGTTTACTTTTTGAAGCTTAGTTTTGCTATGAGCAGCATAAATCACTCATTGTATTCCTTGTGCTTTAAGAAGACAGGAAAGTGGACCCTTGTGTTGCCTAAGAAACCCGAGACTCTTAAACCACAGTGGAATATAGAAGCTATATATTAGCTAGGTGGAGCCCAACCACTTACAGAACACCTTGGACCAATTTTTCTTTGGCATGTAAAGTGGAGGAACTCTTTAAATTTCTGTAAGTTAGAGCAAACTGAATTTAAGTCTGCAGCAGTTTGTTTCCTGTCCCCTGCCTGAGTACTCATGGGCTTGCCAATAAAATCAGTAGTAATTAATAGCTGGGATTGACTTCAGGATTTTTAGAGTACCTTAGCACAAATATGTGGTAACTTGTGAAGGCTATTGGAGTCTGAACTTCCAAGAGGGCTTTAGTAGATTGATGTAACTGCAAAAGCCTTGCTGGCAACTCTTTTCTAATCAAAACTTCATTTGAGAGGGGATGATGATGCTGCTAAAAGACATCTAGGTACAACCTACTGGACCTCTTCATCTAGTCTCTCTACCTGTAATGTCAGGTACCCCAGAACATCCACCACAGCCTCCCTCAGTGGGGTGTGCTGTTATTTAGCCATCACAACTATACTCCTACTGCACTAGGAAGGGATTGGCTCAGAGACCTGTATTAATTCTGTCTAGGTTAATGCAGTGCTGTAGCCAAACTGTCAGATCCCCAACAAATTAAATGTCTGCTGTAAGTAAGCTGAGAATTCATAAAGTGCTTTTCATTCTTAGCGGAGAGATTCACCTTATAGCAGGATAAACTGCTTTAAGGGAAGAAACTATGTCTATAGTAGTCCTTAGACTTCTTTCACTAAGGTATAACTTAATCTGTCCTGGAAATGTAGTGCTGCATTGTGAAAGACTGCTAAGAGCAGGCTGTAATAGCTTGTTGGAAAAAGCAGAATCTGGTGCTGAAAGAAGTGAAACCTCCTGCTGCTAAGGTGGTTGTAACCTCAGTTTGGGAAGTAGTCCTGCTAAGGCTCTGGTGTGCTATTTCTGTCCATCCAGGATCTTCTGTACAGACGAACCAGGGCTCTTGTTGACTATGAGAACTCGAACAAAGCTCTAGACAAAGCCAGACTAAAGAGCAAAGATGTCAGGCTGGCTGAGGCACATCAACAGGATTGCTGTCAGAAGTTTGAAAAGATTTCAGAATCTGCTAAACAAGGTAAAACAGGCTTTGCTGTACTGATGCTTAAAGGAGAGCTTAACGCAGTCAAGGTCTCCATCTGACCTTCAGTTACTGAAGGCTCCTGGACAAATGCTCTGGACATCCCAAGGACAGTAGAGATAGAGGCAGTAAAACTAATGCAGATAAACAATTTCAAAAACAATTCTCTGTAGCAGAGCAATGTCAGTACCACACCAACCTTATTTGTAAACCCCTAGTATTTGCTTTCTGGACTGAACTGAGCCTCCATGTCAGTGTAACTACTAGAAGGTAACTAATTATCTCAATCAGAACTGTGCAAACAGGCTTTTGCTGTGTCCCAGTACAGCTGGCTGCCTTATACAGAGTTTCAAACACAGGTTCTTAATAGAAGAGTATATGTGTGTGTGTATATATATTTGGACAACATAAAGCAGGGGGAATGTGCTTTCGTGGTATACATGCTGTTCCTTCAGTGTATCTGGCTTTTATATGTTCTAGGTTCTCACAGAGCTCGCGTGGCTTATTTGATTTATTCCAGCTCTCTTCCTACAAAGCTTTTATGTCTTAAGCTGTCTGTGTGTCACATGATGACTGCATATGTGTCTAAAAATGGCATGGCTATCTCTTGAACTTTTTTTTATTAAATTCTGTAATCTGAGATGCTCAACAGAACTCCTGAAACATAAGGGGCATTACTCAAACTTGTCACACTTTGTGTATCTCTTACCTTTGTTTTTTCCTTCTCTACAGAACTGATGAGCTTCAAACAGAAGAGAATAGCAGCATTCCGCAAAAACTTAATTGAAATGGCAGAACTGGAAATAAAACATGCAAAGGTATGTTCTCTTTGGAATTTAACAGGCATGGGTTGAGAGAAGTGAGTATTGTGTAACTGGGAGGATTTGCTGGGTCATCTGACTTTCCATCATGCAGCCTCATCTGTGGGGTTTGACCCCTTCTAAGTCTAGAGGCAGCTGCTGCTTCCAGTGCTCCTGAGTGCTGGGATAGGAGCACATCCTGCATTGTGATCAGGCTGTCAATCCTTGTCACTTGGCTTGTCAGTGGAGGGGACACTGGCTTTAATAGCAGTCTCTGCCAAGCTTTGCTAGGCAGTCTTGAAGAGTCTGTTAACTCAGCATAGAGAACAATCAGTAACTGCATCCTCAACTTCCTTTGAAGAAGGAAAGTGTAACATCCCACTCCCTGAGAGGACTGGACTTCACCACAGGCAGCTGCTTCAGTGCTGAACTGAAGTGTGACACAAAGGCCTTGAGAGCACTGCTCATTTTGGCCCACTTTAAAAGCTTCCTGTTGGCTCTTGCCCCTCTCCTTACCACAATCTGAGTCATGGCTGCAGGCCTGCAGGAAGAGGCGGATTGCAGAATGTGTGATCTGTTTTTGGTTCTTTACTACTTGAAAGCTTGTCTTTGCAGTAGATCTTTAGCATCAAGATTCTGTGACAGACCCATGATTTGGGAAGCTACTTCATTGTGACAGGCAGGATTTGAACTATCAGTCATCCTCATCTGAAACGAATTCTCTTCCTTTGCAGAACAATGTATCTCTCCTGCAGAGCTGTATTGACTTGTTCAAGAACTGAAGAGTCTTACTCTGAAAATGTGACAGAAGCATCAATTGCACTCAATAGCCAGGGGCAACTTATTGGCTTGACTTCATTAGCTTAAAATAAATATTGTCACTGAGATTATTTCACTAATACTTAAGTATGTTGATAGTGATGCATTGACTTTATTGGTGAAAATGGGAACTGAGTTGTGTATGAATTGTCTGGATGTAGCTAACATCCTGTAGGCTGATAACTCAAAATGAGTCAAATGTAAGAAATTAAGTTGCTGTTGACTGACTTCATCTAGCAGAAAAAGTTTACTGAGAATTCCTTTTTTGCAGGATCATAATCTGTCTCTTCATGGCCCTGATATATTTAAAACTTGCCAAATGAGAGTAACTTAAGGGTAATAATTTTATAAAGTGAATATATTAGCATTCCACTTCCCAGACAGATTTCTACTACAATATATTTTGAATTTCTATAACTACATTCACTATTTGTACACTTGGGCAAAAAAGCAAATAAAGATGTCTGACACAACAAGCTGTTGTATGGCAAGAATTTGTGTGGGATGTGAAGTGACAAAGAGGCTTCAGACACAGAGCTATCACGAATTACTCATCACCTGGAGCTCTTCAGAGCACTAGAGAGAAATATTTGACTCGAGAGGATGGGTGTTGAAATGAAACGTGTGGACTTCAAGTTACGTTGCTGTTTGAGTGGCTGTCTGCAACTTCCACCATGCTGCATGTACAGCATTGTAAAGTAATTTTGCACATCCTACTAGCAGCAAGAGACTGTTTAAATCTCCAGGGCTTCTGGAAGCATAGGCCTGGGCAGTCTTCTGTGAGCTATAAACCTCTTGAAACAGCTGAGCTCACACTGCTGTAGCTGAGGTGGCTCAGCCTGTAAACCCCAGGGCTATTGTTAAACAGTTTACTATCAGTTGGTATATATGGCTATAGGTCAGTGAGTCAGACCCTCCTAAAGGCAGCTTTTGGGTGAGATGAGTGTCTCAGCCTTGCTTAATTTCATGTGACTAAACTTCTAATCATGCTCAAAGTGGGCTCTCTGGCTATGCTGTGGGCAGACTGCCTGAAGCAGCTTCAACCACAGAAGCTCTGAGAATGGGCAGCTTGGTAGCAGTTTCTAAGGGTTTACTCTCTGGTCATCTACTGCTTTTTCTTCTTGATACTTCATGAAAACTGAGCAGCTTGTGCCAGCCACACCATCGTGCAGCAGAGTAGCTGAAGAATGTGTGAACTCCTTTTTCCTTTGTTTGGCAGGAATAGTTTCAGCCTGAGGTTGTTTGCATATAAGCACATTGCGCTTATGTGGCCTCTATATAGCTGATAGACGACAGTGGTGCTTCCTATGACAGATGTCAGGTAAGCTCCTAGCACTTGTCCTGGGGCCATTAGTGGTCCCAAATGGCATGGTTCATGCTGGCAAAGCTTTGGTTTTGCCTAAAAAAGCATACTCTTTATCTTAAACTGGTTCAATCTTTCTCAAAGGCTCTTCTTATTTTCTCCAGAGAAAGGGTGCAGTTCTTTTTGCCATGGTAAGCAATGCTCTATGTCCCAATTGTAGAAGTGGCCCAGACTATGGTGGGTTTCACTGCCAGTAGCAGTGTTTGAAGCTGTGAGAGATCCTTTTTCTGTTTCAAATACCCTTTTGGAGCTTTTCCACAAGATCTTAATTCTTGTGTGGTTGGCACTCTAAATTCTTGACATAACTTAATCCAAGTCAAGATATTAATATGAATAGATTAAAAGCAAGTTAAACGGCTGCAATTATGGCTTTATACTGATGCTGCAGTTATTGTAATTACAGTTCATTTACAATAACTGCAAGAAAACTGTAAAGGGGTCTCTGCCAATGCTGCTGCTGCTCTGGAAGAAACTGCTGTGTCAGCTGCTGCCGCCAGAGTGCATTGCAGTCAGCCTTCAGCGTGGTGACTTGGGAAATAAGCCAGCACAGCTCACGCCTCTGGAGGCCAGTGGGTGGCAGGCTGCAACAGCCAGTGGCTACCTGCTCCCATGTCTGCCCTCAGGCTGAGTTGAGATGGAGTCCTGAAAAGTCTGCTGCATCCCCCAGTTTCTTACCTGGTAGCTGTACAGATGTTGATACATAGAGAAATTAGCTGTGTTTGTAGGCAGCCTGCTCATCAGGAAGGACAGAAATATTCCTTTAAGGCATGGAATATTACTGGAGCTAACTTTTGTAATAGCAGGGCCTTGAATAAGGCCTTAGTAGAATGAAGATTAGCTTGGGCAAATCAGTGTGATAAGGCAGGTTATCATCAATACGAAAATAAGTTTTTTAGGAATATTACTGAGAGTTAATTTAAAAGGCTGGTTGGGGATGAAAGCAGAGTCTCATAGATGTCCCAAACAAGGATTGACTAATGTATATTTACTAATCCCATTTGTAAAGGAGGTTAACTTTACAAGCTTGTTCCTCGCTTATGAGTTAAAAATTGGCTTTTAAGAACAGGCACAAACCTTATCACTGTGATGGTAACTGCTGTGAAAAGCCACATGCTGCAGAAATCAGTGCTTCTCCCCCTGTTTGAACGAGGGCAGAGGAAAATCTACTGTTTGGTCAAGTTTACTAAACTGTGTTAAACATCCAGCTGTAGAAAAACTGCAAATGGGAACTAAGCCGGTCCCATAAGGGAGGCTCGAACATGTGTTCTCTTGTACAAGGCTGTGATTCCAGCTGCTGCAATAAAATGGGTTTGTAGCCATAGAAAGGGAATGATTAAGGATTAAATGTTCTTCAGGAAGGAACTGGTTTGCCCTGACATATGCAAGTAGTCATGAGTCTAGGAAGACTCATCACTGATGCTGAGGCTGGTAAACAAAACAGAGAGCATTTTGTGGGCCTTTGGGATACATAAAGCTGGAAGAGCTGTAGGCATGTACTCTTTATGTTCTTTATCCCAATTTCTCCATTCTATCCTCTTCTGGGTTGCACACTCTGTAGGGGAGCTCTGGTCTGAGGCTCTGCCTTGTGCTGCACTTATGATAGCAAATGTGAATTTCTCAAAACATGGGCTTGGGAAGATTTTCTCAGCAGGTATTAAGTTTCTGACTTGCCATCTCTTTCAACACTTTGGGAGAAGCTGCTTGTTTGTTCTGTGAAGCAGAGTTCCTGTTCTTAGATGAAGTTTTCAGTTCTTCCCTGTTTTCCCAGCACTTGCTGCTGTGCTTGAGAGCACAGTTAAGAGTGATTTCAGTTTGTCCTCCTAAATGCCTCTGTCATTGATTGGTGACAGTGAAATATCTGAAATGGGTTTGAAGTCAGCCCATTGGCAGATCACTGCTCACCAGTGAATGAGTGCAGGCGCTGGTCATTCATGTAATGCCTTAGATTATTGTCTGGCTGCAGTTTTGGATCTGCAGCTCACTGTTTACCAGAAGTTGTATTTCATCTATTATCAAAATGCTGCCCGGTGGCTGAGCCCTGGTGTGGGGTCAGCTTTGCTTTTTGTTTACTTTTAATGTTACAAAGCCAATGAGAAGGCCCATCTGAGATCAGAGTCCAGCTCAGCTGGGTTTTTATGCTTGCATGCTAAAAATAATCCCTGCTAGGAGTGCTTTGTAACTTAAACAGACCAGCAGGAATGGTGCCTGTTTTGCAGGACAGGGAATTCAGGTGGTGTGTGGAAAAGGAGACTTGCCTGTGGTTCCATGGGGAGTTTTTGTCAGATCCAGGAAATTAACTTGAATCTGAAATTCCATTCCAGGGCTCCTGCTGTCTTGATCAGCTGCTCTTGGAAGCAGTCAAATGACTGCTGGTGGTTTTGAGTTTGGCTGTCCCCTGGCTGTGATTTGCTGCTCTTCTGTGCAGATGTGGCAACTGTTCTGCCTCCGCTCCAATGCAGTGAAACATTTCAGTCAGTTTAAGTGACTTTTGGTGCTCCCTTCTGTGGGTCTGTTTTATTTGGCAGTGGAATTGCAAGGTCACTTTCTGCAAGAGAGGCTGATGGGGTCCTGGGTAGGTAGAAATGCATTCTGAGAGCTCCTGTGCTGCTGTTTTGATTTCTTGTCAGCACTCAAAGCTAGAGAGCAGTGGATTTTGTGCACTTACTGCTTGCAGCACCTTAACCTCTTTCAGGTAAGACTGTAGAAGTCTTCCCTACCAGTTAAGGGATTCTCAGTCCCTTTTTGTTCCTTGTGTTTAATGTTGCTTTGCTGTTGCTCAAAAACCTTCCTGTTCTGTGTGAGGAAAAAGCCCCTGAGAGTCTGACTCACTGAAATAAAGCAGGAGTAAAAGAGAACTTTAAGGTTCCTGTTTAATGCTAGTCTACTGCCTGCTTTGAAAACAATGTCCTGCTTTATTATGTCTGGTTTAGTTAGGATCAAGTTTGTTCTGCTCCCTTGCCAAGGAATTTTAAAATAAAAAAGTAGAAAGAAGGAAGCCTGACTCTGAAACAGCACAGGTTTAGATTGCACCTGTGGCTCAGCCCAAAAATGGACCCCAGGTTTAGTATAATCTAGTCAGGAGTTTCCAGCTCTTTCTTCAACTGCTCCTCCTTGAAGGCCTTGCTAAACAAAACCCCTTTAAGCATAAGGGGTTAATGAGAGATGTTCTAGTACAGTAAAACTTGAGACATCAATGGATGTAGTTTCATCATGAGCTCACTGTCACTGAAAGGGATTGGCCTCACTTCCCCTCCTATTTTGTTTGTATTGCATGCCTTGGGCTGGTCCTGATGTTCGTGTGGCCTGAGGCCAAGCTGATGTAACTCGCTAAAATGGCAGTGAGATGGGCCAAAACAAAACAAAGGCTTTTTGCCCAGTCACTGCACTGGATCTGTGTCCCTGGAGCTGAGAAGCACACAGACCTGTGCAAGGGCAGCTCAGAGGGGATGGAGAAGGACTCCTTGCTGGGGAGACTTAGTCTGGCTCAGCTGTGTTTTGGAACTGTTGGACCAGCACTGGTCCAGTGAGTGCTTCCCTTCCAGAACAGAGTGGCAAGATTACTTCTAAACCTGTAAAAGGAAGACCTGGGCCATCTAAGTCCAGGGCTGTCTTCATGACAGGGACTGTCTTCAAACTCTGCCTTGAGAGAGCTCTGCCTTGTTGGAAAAAGCAAAAACCTGGTCCTGTGGATGGTGCACAGACAGCTCTTGCTGGGAGGTGCTGGTGGTTGGTGACTTCTTCAGAAAGACTTGTCACCAGTGATTGAGAAACTCCCTCTTCGTGGGCAGTGCAGCACTTGAGAATTGTCCCCACTGGCAAAACTTTTAAGGAGGGTGGAAGAATGGACTGGAACCATGGGTATGGAAAACATGAGCAAGTTAAAGCCAGGAGCTAACAGGCAGTGCCACTTTAAAATTTTTCATTCTGCTCTGGAGATTACTGGCACAGCCTCCTTCAGTAAATGCAAAGTGGTTGCCATGGAGGACAGGAAATCCCTCGTCTGCACAGAGAAAGAAAACATTGGAAACTGTCCTACTGTAAAGCACAGCTGCTTCTCTGCTGGGAGAGGGGTGCTTGCTTCTATGGAGTGTTTTCCAAAGGTCTCTGTTTTTGTCTGCAAATCTTTGCACATATTTGCTCTGTTTCTTAGTGGGCTGCTTGTGCAGAAGAGCTGGGCAAAGGAAGTAGGAGCAGCTGGTTAGGGCTAGTTTTAAGTGCCCTGATTAATGTGAGAGGCAGGAAGGATTTTCACTTGGAAGTAAGATGCTTAGCAAACTTTCATTGTATGCCTCTCCATTTAACTCTGCAGCTCTTCTCATTCCTGTTTCCTTCTGCCTTCCATCTCTGCTTTTTCTTGCCTTGAAGCTCTTGGAGCTGCAAGCCTCTGTGCTGTGCTGGTTCTGTGTTCTGTACCAGGAATCTTTAACATATCCTGGCTGCTGCTGCTGGAGATGGCTACACCAGTCTGGGCCACATGTGCAGACTGATCACCATCTGTTCCTGGATGTTTAGAGCATGTCTTTCTGACATGGGTAAGAGGTGTAAGACTGGAGGCAGATCTTTCAGGACTTGCTGGTGCCCCCTTTCCACTGCAGACTCCGTGCGAGGATCCAGTTCTCTCAGGAGCTGTGACTGCACAAGCCTATGGTGGGCTAAGTAACTTTGTCAAGCTGTCACTGTTAATTAACATCATCAAGCTGTGTAAAGGCTGAGCTGCTTGGATGCTGCCAACCCATGAATGCCTCACCCATCACCAGGATTGTTCATTCTTGCTTATGGACTTCTTCAGAGGCCAGATAAGCAGTTTACCACTGATGTACAGCAGTGATTATTGATCATCTGTAGATACAGATCAGTACTGGATCAGGAATTTTCCTTTTTCCAGAGACAGGTTTGTCAGTTATGTAGTTCAGGTCTGGTTCTGTCCCACTGCTGTCCACACCACTGCAACCCCAAGTTGTGTTTGGAACAGAACAAGAGAAGGCCATGTCTGACTTGGTGAGCTTTAGCCTTTCCTTGGCAGTGTTTTCTGTGTCAAGTTTTTGAGCTGATGCTCATGAACTCGTTTTAAGGCTCCAGAGGATATTCCTGCAAGTAGACTGTGGTGTTCTGGCTGGAGAGGAAAGAGAGCTGTGCTCGTCAGCTTCTCATTGTACATTGATCATTGTCTTCAAAATGTTAAATCAGCAGCCATGTCTCTGGGGGTCCTTCTTGGAATTGTTCATAGAGACATCGTGGGTGAATTTGGCACCCAGTGTGGTGGGAATGGTGTTAAAATCCCAGAACTCCTCTGTCCTTCCTGAATCTGCTCCAGAATTTCCCTCACAGCTGTTCCCAGCCTTGCCACAGCCCCGCTTTGATGCAGTGCAGGATGTTCAAACAACCCTCTTGCTCTGCTTCTTCTCACGTTGGGAGAGAGTCTTTTGGCATCACCTGGCATGGCTGTGTTGACTTGAGTCAATGCAAGACTGATTTACACCAGCAGGGCTCCCTGGCTGTGTTTGCCCAGCCCTGAAAAAGGCAGGTTGTGACGTCTGTCTGGAGTCAACATGAGGCTAGCTGATCCATGTCTTCCTTTTATGGCTGACCACAAAGTGCCACCTCCTCCTTTCTACCACCAGCCCTCCCTAGGTATATTTGCACAAGTCAAGTCCCACACTCTGTGCTGCTTTATTTTCCCATCAATAGCTGGAAATCCGTGTGTTTTAAGTGTCTTCACCTTGCTGGGATGGGGTTCCTCTTCCCTGATGTGAGGCTGGGCTTTTTAAGCTTCACCATCTGTTGTAGAATCCCTCCTTAACCCTGGGCACAGCATTCTGGGGCTGGAGTGGCACCATTTGGCCCATTGGTGTAGGGCCTGACTGGGTTTCTTTAGGGCTACCTGATTCTCAGAATGTTTCTAGTCCTTTGGCCTGCAAAATGTGTGAGGTGGCACAGGAACCACTCACTGATGTCGACAAGACCCCATGAAAAAGAAATCCCCTGCCTTTTCCCTCAGGTGTGTACAAAAAGAGGAATAAAAGGCAATAAATGAAAACAGAGATGGTCTTGCTCATCTTCAGTTTGGTTGCCAATGATAACCATTCTGGAAATGGTGTTCTTTTAATTTTCTAGAGGACCAGGACATCCTTTTGTTAAAAGAAGAGGCTAAAGAACTTGCTCAGGGGATAAACAAATCTCTTGCATTAGACCTCATGACAGAATCTTCTTCCTTTGTAGCATGAAGGACATCAAGAGCTTGGTGTTCTGCAGGAGAAAGGCAAGAGGCAATGTTAATGGAACCCATGCTGGATGGTTCTGTGCCTATCTTTTGCATTTTGGATATGCACACCATCTCTTCATGTCAGACATTTCAAGGGGCTCTGGAGAGGATGACTTAGAAAATCCTTTGGGCTGCAAACAACCAAGTGCAAAATGTAATGTGGCCCCTAGGTTGCTGTGCATGGCTCAGCCTTCTATAGAGTAGAAGAGGGGAAAATGAACGATTTATTTGCTCTCCTTGGGACTGTGCACATAGTATTTGTGTGCTTGAGTGAAATGGCAAGCCAGAGGATATGCTCTGGAAGGAAAAACACGATGCTTGGCTGAAAAGCTTTCCTCAGGCAGGATAATTTAGTCTACGGAAACTGGTTAATGATAAAAGCCATGTGGTGTGTGAGGACACAAGGATTAAACTGCCAGAGCTTCCTTGGTGCATACAACAAGCAGGGAGAGGTACAATGCAAACAGGGAATTGTCTGTGGGAGACAGACATGCCTGTGTCTTCACGGAGAAATCTTTGCAAATAAACCGCCTGGCTCTGTTTGGTTACTGAGCAGCTAAAAAAGGAGCAAGGACACGGGGAGAGCACTGCTGACTGATGGCTGGTGAGAGATAGATTGCTTTGGGGAAAGATGGAGGTGCTGACAGCTTCCTGCCCTCTTTCCTCCTCCAACTTCAGCCACAGCAGGAAGGATGTAGGAATCATGTTATTGCACGTTGGCATTGTGCTGTTGACTATTCCTGCTCAGTGTTCAGTAACCTGCTCCAGAGTGGGTGGTGCAGATAAGAAAAGAAGGGGCCTGTAAGTGTGGCTGGGGGAGCAGGCTCAGCAGATAGCCCCAGATCCATTCCTTGCTCCTGGAACAAGGGATCTGGGGTCTCCTATGGCTGGACAGGTAGAGCACTTTTGGGGATGCTGCTGGAGGTATAAAAAGGGACCATTTATTTAAAAAACACAACAGAGAGAAGGAAATGGGAGCTCTGAGTGTACCTCCTGTCCTCTGCCTGCCCCTCTGTGCCAGTGTGTGCATATCCTGTGCCTACCAAAGCCACAAGATAAGGCAGCCCTGGAAGGAGACTTGTTTTCTGGGTGAGTGACTGAGCTCTGGCCTGAAATTACACAATCCTTATTTAGGTGGCTGTCCTGCAGCTCTGCAAAGGCCTGACAAAGCAGGCAGGGGAGAGGTAGGGAGGTGTCTGTCTCCCAAGGGCTTGCAAAGGGAGAGCTACCATGGTGGGGTGCTGATTCCTCACTAATTTGGCCAGAGGTGCGGCCCAGCTCCAGCACTCCCCAGAAGCATTCTCTGTGACTTTTCAGTGCTCAGAAATGGTTTCTCTTGCTCTCCCAAGAAGGGGAGGAAGATGCTGTGTTGGATGGACGCATGTTGGAGCTGCTTTGCCCATGGCATGCCGTGGGGAATCAGTCAGTGAGTCAATCGATGCCCTGGGCTGCACAGTGGGTTAGGGAGCAGGTCAAGTCCTGCTGAGCGCTATGAAAGAGGCATTTTCTTCCCCAATAATGTCAGCCTGGATGAACTGCAGAGCATGGATACATCATGGGTACACTGGCTTTACAGAAAGCTGTTTCTCGGCATTCTCAGCTGCAAAGCTGCTCAAGACAGGACCTTTGGTAGTGTTTGTGAACCACCTTGTGAACAGGAGTCCCAATCCCAGCTCTAAGTGATCATCCCAGGTGCTTCCTGAGCCCTCTGGACCTTTGGGGCTCTTTGCTCTGAAAAGCTGTATCTGAGAAAATGAGTCCATCCTCTTGGCTTGGAATTATAGGAATACTTTAAGAGTTGTAGTGCTGTAGTGAACAGATTGAAGCAGGGATAATGGAGGGGAGAAACAGTGTCACCCACAATGCTGGAATAAATCAAGGCTGCAGGAATAATGTATCTTCAGTGTTCTCATCCAAGCACAGAGAGGTTTATCCCTCCACATCCATGGCTGTCGTGTTTGCTGATGGGGAGTGTCCATGGGCCAGCCACTCGGCTCCCAGATGGAGGACAAGTTGTTTGCCTGGTAGAAGGAGAGGGTAAAGAAGACCTTTGCTCTGCCTTGAACCACCCTATGGGCTCCACCATTCCTTGTATCCCTGCCTGGCCACTCCATTATGCCTCCTGTGCCTCCTGGCTGGGCTATGCAGGATGTGTTCCAGCCATATGGGTGTTGTTGCTGTGAATGATGGAGCCCAGAAGTCTGATTTATGAAAGCAATATCACGGCTGATTTCCTACAGCCAGTAAGGACAGGGATTGGAAAAACAACTTGGAGTGTTTCATTGAGGTACTTCTTGTATTGTAGCACTAGGCTGGGCAACGAACAGCAGAAAGTTGAGAGTGATGACTTGTGACAAGGACACCAGAGCAGGTAGGGGGCAGGGGGGCTTTTTCATGTGTGTGTTTTCATCCTGCAGGGTCCTGCTGCAAATTTGGGAGGAATACGCTCTTCCACTGAGGCAAGTCTGAGTGAAATTCTCCCTGATAAGTATCAAAGGCAGGCTGTGTTTCCCTGGCAAGTGCAACTTGCTTTCCAGCCTTAGGAAAAGGAGAAACTCGAGGAGAATGGCCTTGGATGGCTGCAAAGGTCAGATCAAAGAGGAATCCATAAATGTCCTTGCAAAAACTAGAATGAGAGAGATTCCACCCACTTGTACTTAGGTGTCCAAATGGGGAAAGGAACATATAGGGGGTTACAATGCTGCAGAGAAGTTAAAGGTGTGTAAGGGTGTTTTGTGGTCAAGCCTGGCCAAGTCTGTGTGTTAATAAATTACCTCCAGCCACATCCCTGCTGCTGCTGGAAGTGCTGTCTGACCCGTGCTGTATCCCAAATCATGGATACTTGCAGAATGAAGCTCCTTAGCATGGGCTGAAGACACACCAGGGACCATCCTAACAGTCCATGGTTCCTCCCAGCCAATCCAGAATCTGCCTCCTCTTCACTTTGACCCAGTGGGAGGCTGGTTTGTCCCAGCTGATCTGTGTGAGGACAGGTGAATATTCAAGCTCAGGACTACCTGGACAAGAAAAAGATTGAACTAAAGGAGGGTCTTTTGGGGCATTTGTTGGAAGGTGGTGGTAGGATTCCTGTGGCTGCTCATCTTTCTTGCAATGGTGCCAGCCTTTCTGGCTGGGCAGCAGGCTCCTTGTGGCCCCAGTGCCTCATGTGGGGCGTTGTGGTGAGGTTCCTGTGCTGGAGAACCTCGTGTATCACTGGGACCTGTCATTGTTTGGCACATTAATGGGATTGTTTTCCCTCTTCAGCTGTATTTAGATCAGCATCCAAGCTTTAAACCAAATGCTCTGAAATCATTCCAGGAAGAGAATATTTGTTGCTGACTTTGGGGTTTGCCAGGTCTGTCAGTGCAGCAGGCACAGGCCACAGGTACCTTGTCAGCTCTGTTTGCTGCCCAGCTGCAGCCACAAGCACAATGTGTGGCAGAGTTCCCACCCTCACCTTGTCTGTAAATATTTGTATCCTTCCCTGGTCGATCAACAGCCTGGTATTTGCACAGGGAGAAGGCAACAGATATTTGAAGAATTATTTTCCTGTGCAGCCCGTTCACAGGAGCTGTGCAGGAAGGATTCTTGGTGGGACTGTGGGATAACAAAGCAGAGGGAACTGCAATGATTCCTTCTGCTGTGTAATGATGCCAAGGGGCACGGTCTCAACAAAGTTCCTTTGGGGATTAATGGAGCACTGAGCTTATCACCTGCCTGCAAAACAGGAGGTGCTTTAGGCTTGAAGCAGCGGGGTTTGTAGGCAGCTGTAAAGAACAGGACTCTTGCTAATGACGTGTCTAATCACTTACCTCCTGGTGCTTTCCTGAGTCAGCCAGTCCCGCTGGTTACAGATTTACAGTTTATTTTTCTGAGCCTCACCACGAGTCTGTGGTAGCCCAACTGCCCAGGGGCAGGGCAAGGTGGGCAGGCGGCCCTTGCCAGCTCCTGCAGAGCCATGGCCCCTCTAAGATCAGCAACATTGTCAGTGCTATGTGCAGCTTTCTGCTGCCATCTGGAGCAAAGGAAGATGTGGAGCTCTGATTTGAGGCTCAGCAGCTTTAACCTTGTGGGACTCTTGCTTGGCAGTTCTTGCCTGATGCCCCCCTCCCTTCCATGTGCATGGATAAATCAGCATTACTTTGGATCCACATCATGAGGGTTGTCACCTATGTGATTTTCTTCCCAGCCTTGCCCCATCGGTGGCTATATGGTGGATTGGAGCTGGGATCTGCTCCAGTTTAAAACCATCTTCCTTCCTGATGGATCATTTATCATCCTCACAAAACCCAGATGTACCTTGTTCCATCACACCAAAAAAGTGTCTGATAGTTTTCAAGCTGTCATGGTGTCTTGATCCCACTCAGAGATGAAAGAAGGGAGAGGGATGAGGAAACAAGACCAACACAATGAAAATCATTGCCTGAATTTTCTTCATCTCTGAACTGCTGCAACAACTGTAGAAGGTGTAACATGGACTTTAGGGCAGCCTTTGTTGTGTGGATTGGTGTGTGGACTGCTAATACCACCCATGCAGCAGCCTGCAGCATGTCAGGCATCCCAACCAGGATGGCTGCTCCTGTGATGAAGCAAAAGGAAGCATCCCTGGGTGTTAATGTACTGCTCACTTCTGCTGGAGTCAAGATTTCATTTCCAGCCTTTCTCCTGGTGCTGTTCAGGAATACCCACCCTCTCCCTGCTCAAACAAAATAAGCTCTGTGGGAAAGATTTGCCAAATTTTTCTCTTTGCAGCAATACAATCTTAACTCGTTCTTCTTGCCTCACTTTTTATCCACAACACCAGGTTTGTAAAACAGGAGTAAAACAGTACAGGGAAATAATCCAGGATAAAAATAATCTGGTGAAACTGGTGGTTTATTTGTCACTCCACCTGAGAGATTGTGGCCATGGTCAGAGATGTTAAGTGGACTTCCTAAGAATTGCTTTAGGGTTTTGGGTACCAGCATATTTCTGCCTGAAAAGCCACAAAACTGGTCTCAGAGAGGAGTTTGGAGAAATATGCAGCTGTCTCTATTTGCATGTTAGCTTTTGAAGGTAGTGACAGCATATCTCAGGGCAAAAAAATCCCCAAACCTTAATTACACCCAGAATTGGCCAAAATGAGTGTGAATGATGCACCGGATGGAATCTGACATCGTTCCATTTTCTCATTGTCTTGTTGGGCAGATGTTTGCCCTGGTTAGCAGGGTACCACACTGTCAGAGTCAATTTTGACCTAGTGAAGGGGAAAGCAGCAGCAGAAGGGGTTGGCCTACGAGGAGGCAAGGAGGCAGCTGCTAAGTCTCTGCCTCCTCCACTTGCATGTTTTCACACAGTGTATTCCCACTTCCTCATTGAGTGCTCATTCTTTTGAGCATAGTACAAGTTTTATTAATGGCTTTTCTGGGTTGAAAGGAGGGATGCTGCTCTTTCAGAAATGGCTTGCCACCTTTTTTTGCTTGCTGCAGAACAGCTGATGGCCCCTTCTTGGTAAGTCCAGCCACACTCTGCCCACAGGGCACTGGGAGGAAGACTTCTTAGGGCTTTTTTCTTTTAGTTCTCCCCATTTTTCATCTTCCTTCTGGGTTCACCTTGGGGTGACCCAGGGGAGGAGCTGGCTTTCTTTGCCTGAGTGTGAGCAGGGACAGCCTGGCCTGTGGGAGAAATGTCAGGTCCTACTAAATGAGGCAAGGCCAGCCCTTCTCCAGCCTAGCTGCCCATGTGGCTTGGTTTGTAGCCCAGTGGAGCCCAGCAGTGCTGTCCCAGACACAGCTGGGATGTGGCTGGAAGTGGTGGCATGCAGCAGGCTGCTCAGGGAAGGGGCACATGTGTGACAGCCACTGGGTCACGACCACCCCACACGAGGGCAAACAAGCCTGCTTTCAAGAAGGGCTGCAGCCTTCAGATGATTTGAGGAGTGGGTGATTGGGGCCACAGCAGCACAGTGGGGGGCTCAGGGCAATTCCTGCCTCTGGAACATGGTGCAGCCACATCTCTGCCTCTGCCAGAGACTGGTCTCCAGTCTCTCTTTATTTAGAACCTAAGGAAGTGTGGAAACCCCTCAGAAGAGCTGCGAGTGCTGCTGTTGTTCTCTAGCAAGTTTTTCTCATCCAGAAGAGATTCCAAAGTATGCTGGAGGTAACAGTTCCTCTTGTTCTCCTTGGTTGCTGGGTGCCCATCCTTGAAAAATAGTGGTGACTGGGGAGGTGCAAATCTGTTGGGTACTTGCATCTCAAACCACTGGTTCAGTGATTATAGGGCACCTGTTTTATTCTTGAAAGGGAAAGGGCTGGGAAAGCCCCTTCCCTCAGCATGCCACACTTCAGTGTTTCTTCAGAGAAGGAGTTCTGGCCTTGCCCTGATGAGGCTGTTAAGGGAAACAGAATATTCTTGTCCTTTTGGCCACCTGCAGAAACCATCACAACTGCAGTTTTGTCAGTTTAGAAGCATTTTGCACAGCTGCTGTCCTGTCATCTTGGTTATCTCTAACCTTGTAAGTATTTTTTCCTGCTGTTTTTTTTTTGTTTGTTTGTTTTTTGTTTTTTTTTTTTCTG
>PYHW01010406.1:263601-285640 GCA_013186435.1 Turdus rufiventris | reverse complement strand
AAGGGAAAGGGCTGGGAAAGCCCCTTCCCTCAGCATGCCACACTTCAGTGTTTCTTCAGAGAAGGAGTTCTGGCCTTGCCCTGATGAGTCTGTTAAGGGAAACAGAATATTCTTGTTCTTTTGGCCACCTGCAGAAACCATCACAACTGCAGAAGTTTAGTCAATTTAGAAGCGTTTTGCACAGCTGCTGTCCTGTCATCTTGGGTATCTCTAACCTTGTAAGTATTTTTTCCTGCTGTTTTTTTTTTTTTTTTTTTTTTTTTTGTTTGTTTGTTTTTTGTTTTTTTTTTTTCTGTTTTAAGTTTCTTAGGGTCTTCTGAAAGCATGTTGGAGGAGCTGAAATTTGGTTGTTCATCTGTGCAGTCCTCCCACAACTGTATTCCAAGGCTCTGCTCTCCAGAATTAAGCGAGGACAGCAGTGCTGTTTTGTCACATGGTGAATCAGGTGCCACCTCCTGTCCTTTGCCACGCTCCTTCCCTGGGCTGCAGGCTGTGTTTTCAAGGCTCCTGGGAGCTGCATCAGAAAATATCCCAGCCCCATGATGAAAGGCACTAATGACCCGTGCAAACTCACTTTTATGGTTCAGGTTTGTTAAATATGTTTGCCTGACTGGAAGGTCCTGTGCCACATCAGGAGCTGCCTGTCTCTGTGTCCCACTGACTGCACGCTGGGCTGTGAACTGCCTGTTTTTCTGCACAGAGACAACATAAACCCCATCAACCATGGCTAATTGGGTAGAAATTAGATGTTCTGCTTGTGCAAAACTGAGATGAAATGTATGCTGTTGAGAGGACTGGTGCACAGATGCTGTGTTCCCTGATGGTGGACATTCAGCCCTGGCACTTGGATGCTCTCCCTGAGCCTTGGCACATGTTGGGATGGGAGACTGGTTGTGACTGTGTCTCGCAGCAGGCAGTGCTGCTCCATTCCTGGGTCTTCCTCACTGCTAGGAATGCAGGTGCAGATGCTGATGTGGCGCAGCTGAGATGTAAGAATTCTTTAAGTCACACAGTTTGCAGCATCTGAAATCAATTGTTTCTTTCACTGTCAAATTGTTGCTACACAATTTCACATGACAGCCTTTCAAACAGGCACAGTTGTCAGATTTTCATGTTGTCAGTGCTTTGTCACATGGGATTTTCTATTAATTAAGAGCAGGACTTTTACCAAACCAGCATCTCAATCACCATCTCAGTTAAAAAAGTACATCTTGAGGTCAGCCCACCTGAAGTTATCCTGGGGAATGCTTTAACTTAAGGATGGTGCACAGCCCCTCAGAATCTATGATTATATGGCCAGCTTTTGTCATTCTTCAGGCTCTGGCAGAGATGTGATATGCTTAATTTTCATCCTTAATTTTGCTTGTATGGATAATTTAACATCTACTCAAACATTTACATTACTCAAAAAATTATATAGGATGCCTGCTGTATATACATAAAATTGGAGTCCCACAACTGGTGCTCTGCCCTTCCCTGTGCTCTCCAGCCCAGAGATTTGGCGTGGCACACCATCCCATGGGAGTGTGAGGAGGAAAAGAGGGTGAGTGAGTTTCTTAGTAATGCTGTGGTCATCAAAAAGTCGGTCCCTGCAGCCAAACTTACATTCAGGAGCTCATTGCCAGCCATGTGGGCAGGCTTAAAGCCTGGGTCATGTGGCGTGGATGCAAATTTAGTGGTCTTGAAAACCGAGCTAAACCTGAGGGCTCTACATTAAACCCGTGGAGAGCAGCTGTTGTGGCAGCACATAAATGAGTGGGAAGGGAAAAATATTCTTTCCTTGTTTCAGAGAGAGAAGAATCTCTCTTGCCTGGGGCCCTGCTGTGCAAGGAACTGCGGGGCTGCATGTCAGGCTGTGGTTTAAATGGCAGGATCAAGGTGGGGACAACTGTCTTGGCTACAGACCTGAAAGGATGGAAAACCCCACACCTTTGTTTCCCAGGGTACCTCAGCTGTATGCCAGGCTTTCAGACCAGGAGGCAAAGGGACAGCCAGGGCTCCAGTGCCATCAGAGGAGCAGCTGAGGACTCCTAGGACATAGGAAGAGTTAAGCAGTCTGGACACGAGGAATGAGCTGTGGTGTTCCTTCTGTGATTTAAAGAGGGAAAAATGTGCCCTCCCTCTCAGATGCTTCCTTCTGTCCAAAAAAGGCTAAATCGGCTGAGTGAAAAAACAGCAGAGGCATTCCTCATACTCTCTGGAGTAACTTGATGTAAAAGCCTGGATTTAAAGGGGTAGCTTGCAGCAGATTAAATGCAACTCTGAAAGGAATTCACCTTCTGCAGGAAAGCTGGCTGTGGTTTCCATAGGGAAGGATGAGCTGGGTGCTAGCGAGAGAAAGATCAGTCTGTGTATGAGATGGGTCTTAACAAACACAGATGATTCATGAGTCACCACAGATTATTGAACACAGGTGGCCAGTTTGTCTTCTTTATTTTATTAGGGACAGCTTACATGCACAATAATAACCCCAGGACTCAGCTGTGCTCAGCAGCTACCAAACACCCTGGTTAATGGAATTAACCCTGATCCAAACCCTTTTCATGTCAATGGGGGGGACTCTCTCCTGACTTTGAACATGCTTTGGAGCATGACCAAAATGAGTTTAATGAGTTCTTCCAATATATTCTGTCATCCTTCTGCAGCCAAATGGGCTGTGCTATCCTCTCTGGGCCAGGACTGCAGGCACTGACTGCACTCTTTGCTGGTGGCTGTTGGCCACTTGCAAAACATGTGTGAGGGCTGGTTTGCAAAATTATCTCCATGCAGAAAAAAGCCGTGTCTTGCACCCAGCAATGAGTCACAGAGGAAATCTGGGGCCTCAAGGAGGGGCAGGGAAGGGAATGAGAAAAATCTTTAGAAGTGAAAGGAAAATTAAGTAGAGGGAAGAGAGGCTGAGGATGATTGCCAATGTAAGCGTGATGGGGAAGGGCAGGATCTCTGGCAGACAGACAGTGTGGTCCGTCCTCCCCATCTCCAGCCAGTAAGAGATGGGAGCTGCATGGAGCACGTTTTAATGGTGGGTGGATCATTGTCTCACCCTCCTGACTGGATCACAGCTGGAGAGAGGTCCACTCTGCTCTGCTCATTGCACAAAGCAGGATTTCGAGGAGGATTTCCTTGTCCTAGGGGATGAGCAGGAAGGTCTCTGTAGGCCAAGGATCCTCATCAGGCAACATATACAAGCTACTCTGAAAAACACTGAACTCCTGCCCCATCAGACTCCACACCCCTGTGAGGGGCTTGTGGCTTCTTTTTAGATCCAGGTCCTGTTTGAGGTGGAGTTTCCCATTCCCATGAGAGTGGTTAGCCAGAGCATCCCTAGTGAGCATGGTTGAGACAACGTGAAAAGTGAAGGTTAGGGGATAATGCGTGGGAAGAAGGAAAACCATTGATATGGGGGGTGGAGGAGAGGATGTGGAAGAATGTTTCAGTCACTTTGGGTGGCAGTTTCTTATCTCCCTTGGGCAGAATTTCTGTGACTTTCTGCAACTCTCTGAGTGAGTGAGATGCAGATGATGAAGTTTCTTCATCCCTGGTATCAGGGCTGCCTTTGCTTGGACTTTTATGTCAGGGAAAGAACTTCAGGAAAGTCTCCTGAAGAGAGACCGGGGAGGAAGGGGGGTGGAGCAGTGTCACTCCTCAGCTGATAGCTGCCTTTATAGGGTGAGGATTAAGCTCTTCACCTCAGTGCCTCCTGCAAATGCTGAGTCTGGGCAGCTCGTTCTCTTGCAGTGCCTCAAAAGAAATTTTGCAGTTTCTCCAAATCATACCTGTGCCTGGCTCTAACCCTACAGAACTCAGTCATGTGTGGGAAGCCAAGCTGCAAGTCCTTGCCCACTACCTGCTGGCAAAGTACAGCTTTTAGGGGGGTGTGATAGGGCAGGATCTTGCTGAAGGGTTCCTACTGGAGCCCTCCCAGGGTAACAGTCCCTTTGCAGGTGCCTTGGAAGCAGACTGCATCCACCCCTGTGGGGAGTTCTCTCCGCCCTGGCTGCTGCACGCTCACTAATTGGTCCTGACACCCTGTCCAGGACCTTGTGCAGGGCTGTCAGGAGCAGTTTCTGGTGCTTGGCAGTGGTTCCATGCAGGTGCTGGATGAAGGCTGCAGGTCAGGGCCTCACCAGGGGGCTCAGCCAGGCGAGGGCATTCTGCACATCAGTGCTTGGAAGTTCCCTGAGCAGATTCTAGTCTAATCTGTGTATTTATTGTGTGCCTGAAATGGAATACATATTCGAGCTATTTTCTAGGGAAAGGTGTTAAAAGCTACTGCCATGAGCAGCAGGGTTGGTTTCACTTTTTAAGTCTGGGGAAATGAAAGGATTGCCACCAAAATCAAGTAGTTTTTAATGTAAACTTGATGGCCAAGTGCTGACCTGCAGCAAGCTGGAACCAACTGAGAAACCACCCTCTGTCCCTCTTTTTCTCTTCCCTACCAAGTGTCTGGCTCTAAGTAGCACAGACCACCCCACAAAATCTCACACGTCTCCTGTTGGGTGAAGCATTGCCCAGAGGTGGGAATACCCACATGGATTTTCTGTGGAGCACAGACAGCCACAACAAGGCTATGAAGTATAACAGGAGTGTGTTTAAAGGAAGGGAGAGGATATGGTTTGCCTGGGCTTTTCCTTGAAAGGAAATGCCCTTGGAGGCCTGGGAGAGGGGCATGCCAGGGCTCAAGGAGCAGGATGCAATGACTTCCAGAAGCTGCAGAGGGGGAAGGACTGCAGTGAGGTTAATTTGGACCTCTGGCAAATTGAGGGTGGCAGGGAGTGACTCAGCTGATTGTTTTGCTGTAGACTGTCTGCAACAATTTGCAGTGTTGTTGAAGAAGCTCATTGAATGGGAAATCCAGCTTTGGTCCACCTGAAATGATCCAGCTTGGATTTGCCAGATGTGTTTCAGGGGAGACCATTCCTGGCTGGCTGTGATGGAAGGGCTAAAGGATCTTCAGGCAGATTTGTTGGCATGGCTGCAGCTTGAGCTTCCCAGCCACGGCCAGAATCCCCAGGGGCTCCAAGCAGAGAGTGGAGCTGGGGGCTGGGAAGGGACGGCTAAGCCAAGAGCTGCTGAGAGTCTTGGATGGTCCAGCAGCTTCACAGCCCTCCCTCCCCACTGTGCCTCAGGGCTCCAGAGCATTGTGGGCTGCGTGGGCAGAGCATCTTCCTGGGAGGAGGGAATTGCTGACTTTGGGAAGCAAAGGAAAGCCTGGTTTAAAATAGCTTTGTTGGTGAGTTCTATTCCAGCCTCCCTCTCTGAAAAATCGGTTAAAAATCAGTTAATTCAGTTAAGAATACAGGAAAGGGGTGTGTGTGCGTGTGGGGGTGTGAGTGAAGGCTGATCTACCTCCTGTGACCAGAGAAGTCAACGCTAAAATCTGTGATTCCTGTAAGAAGAACAGGACCTGTGCTTGAGTCCAGACAGGGTCATGGCATCAGACAAACCCCCACTTCTTAGAGAACACCCATGATATCCATGAACCCAGAAATGGTGTGGATTTGAATGCAGCACAGGGCAGAGTGTGGGAAGCCTTCATCAGCTCATGCAGCACTGATGACAATTTATAAATTGGTCCTTGATGCTTGTCTTGCCTTCAGATTTTCAGAAGGACATTGGGGTGATGCGGGCAGAGGCTCTCCTGTCTTAAATAACTTGGAAGAGAAAGAGAGAGGAAAGGCAGAATCAGGAAGACAAAACATAAATGGAGAGGATGAATCTCCTGCCTGTCTTTGAGTCTCTTGTTTTGCTGTGCTGAAGTAACTTTCTCTCAATTTGCAGACTTCTAAGCTGCTCGGCTTGTCTCCCCTCACCTTTAGCTTTCAATTCTTTGGTCTGAAAAGGCAATTACTCAGTGAAACCAGGCAGCTGGGACTTTCTTAGGAGTGTGACTCAGCCTTTGCAACAGAGTGCCCAAGGCTTCCAGCTGCTGAGTTTGCACAGCTGGGCAAAGGTGAGGTGTTCAAGGAGTTTATTTTTATCTCTCCAAGTCTCTTATTTCCCTCAATTTAAATTGGCCGCTGCACTTTCCTGCTGTTTCTAACTGCCCTTTAAGGGACTGTGTACCTGGATTGCAGGCATGGGAGGGTAAAGGAGTCAGGAGTGCATTTCTCCAACACACCTCAAACTGCTGGCCCTGAGCAGGATCCTTTTCCCAGCTTTATCCTGCCTTTTTTAATATTTCTACGACTTAACAGCAGATTGAAATCACAGTGTATATCTCTAGCTCCGCTTCCTGTCTGCTCATGATAGGCTTCACATCTCTACAGAGGTCTCAATCTACCCTTAAGGAACCAGACTTTACTTTTTGAGAGAGCTAAAGAACAAGCACCTTGATTCCTTGGGCACCAGTAAAATCCCTGACCTGGGAGATTTCTTGCCAGTTCAGAGTGTCATGAAAACGACAGAGTCAAGAAAGTGCATTAAAAACTTGAATGAGTGCTGAGATCCACCTTTTAACCATTTTTTTTCTCTGTGGGCAGAAGACTGTGTGTCTCTTGTGCTGCTTTAGACAACGTCAGAGATCTTTTGCAATGCTGTCTCTGGTCTTTGAGGAAGAAGCCCACATCACAAGACCCCTGAGTCTTGCAAGTTGGAAAATATCTCCAAATTTCCCTCTCTTGCCTTGTAAAAGGACACAGGTAGAAACCTGCGTGTCTTTCCTTATGTCGAAAAGAGCATTGAAAGAGATTTGTGGTGGAAAACACAAACCTGAAGAAGATTCCACATGACCTCTTCCTCATGGATGACCCCCCTTCCATGTCACTGCTTCTTTCCCCAGGTCTTTTCCATAAGATTTCCTATTTGCACCTCTGGAAAGAAGCAGCATTTTGAGACCCAGGTTTTGACTGTCACAGCAGTGAGTGGGGCAGGTTTGCCAGCCCCAGCCCTCCCTGCAGTGCTGGGCTGGCAGCACCATGGCAGGGCAATGACTCAGTGCCTGGCAGAGGCAGGGAGGGGAGGCAGCAGCCCCCAACCTGCAGCTGAACAGGCTCAGCTTTGTGCTGGACATCTTAAAAGGAGCTTTATGACTTCTCTCAGTGCAGCATGAGCCCCAGCTCCTGCACAGGCCCTTCTTTGTGGGTGGTGACGTGGGCCTGGCGTGGAGGCAAAGCCAAGCAGGAGCTGGGGAACAGCACTGCTGGCAGGGTCCCTTGAAGGGACTGGGACTGGGACAGGGTAAGAGCCAAGGCAGGGAAGCAGTGCCTAATTCTGATCAGTCCAGAGGGAAGGTAAGTGTGCCAGGGATCTGACTAAGCCCTGAGTTTATAGTGGTCCCTGGATGTCACTTAGAGCCACTGAAAGGATAGTTGGCTGCTGGAGACTGCAACTCTTGCAAGCTGGTGTCAGAGGTCGCAGGAAAGATGAGGGAATACTTAGAGAGGCACACCTTGTGCACTGAATTTGTGTAAATATGTAAAATCTCAGCTGTGCGAGGTCTTGATTTGCATTTCCTCTGCTTGGTTTCACGTAAAAAAACCCACCAAACCTTCTGCAGCTGCCTCCTCTCTCAGTCGCAGGGACAACTGGATGCACAATTGCTTTCACAATCTGTCTCTCAAAATATCAGTTTTCATTTGGCTTGAGCTAAACGGTTTCTCGCCCTTCTCTCACACGTTTCTATCAGTGGATAACAAGAGCAGGGGATGTTCTCAGCTCTCTGCTGCTGCCTCTGCCTGGGTGACAGGGTGCACATGTTCATGCAAGGTGTGTTGCTGGGAAACCCAGTGGCCAGAGTCCCCCTTGCTGCCTTCCCCTGGCCCTGAGCACATTAATCTCTGCCTCAGACTCAGCAGACAGACATCTGCTGCTGTTTTTCCAGACAGTGCCGTGCTGGGGTGACAAAACATGGAGACAGCTTCTACAGCTAAGCTGCCTCTTAAGTCCACCTAAGCCCACCACCGGAGTGGGGTTACAGAGGCAAAGGCTGAGACCCACCTTGCACAGTGCCAGAGGGTCTCCAGGAGGGGAGTCACTCCACATTTCTGCTGCACCATGTCAGGGTGATTCGCCTGGTGAGGTTTATTGCAGAGAAGGGCTGGGAAATGTCCCTTCTGCAGCTGTTGTTTAATTTTGTTTGAATTCCACTAAGCTACACAAGAACTCCCAGGCAAGGAGCTAAAATACAAGAATGTTAAAACACTGTTTGCAGCCAGGCCCGTGCCCTTGATGCACGACTCCAGCTGAAGTGCTCCATCACTTCTGTGGTATCACCTCAGTAACTGCAGGGCATTGCCATTGCACAAATCCTGGGTGATGCAACAGGATGAACTTTGCCTAAATGCGCAGACAAAGCTGAGACTGAATAACTTTTCTTCTAGGTGTGTCAGTGACCCTGAAGATGGGGCTGCCAGTTGCTGTGACAAGCAATTCTCACAGCAGCCGTGCAGAGGCTGCTGGTGCTGAGCTGGTGCCCAGCTGGGTGTGGGACGTGCTGGTTTTCTGCAGGCTGGGATACTCCTGCTCACAAATCCAGCCCTTGAGCCAGGTTTCACATGCTCCTTGTGCCCTGCAGTTGGGTGCATCAAACTTTGGCTGGACCACTCAGTATACACAGGTGAAGGAAACCTGGGAATTCCTTCTCTCTCAGTCAGTCCTGCTGTTTTTGGGCTGGACAGGGTCCATAAGTGAAAGGTTTGCCCCAAACCCAAATGGGAGGCACCAGCCCCAGAGGCTGGCAGGTTGGGATGACACCCATTTTTCAGCAGGAAATCCTGGTGCTGGGCTGCCCATTGGAATTTTTAAGAAGCTTTCAAACAGTTATTATGCCTCTGCCCAGAAACCCATGCAGCTCTATGGCTTGGAGGACCTGGATCACCTGAAACTACTGCAGAAGAGCAGGATGCTTTTATAAATGGACACTGTATCACAGGTTACAAACTAATACCAAAAGTGAAAAAAGATACAAGAGAACACGCCTCTTCAGAATGAAAAATAGCTCCTTGCAGACATATGACGATGCTAAAACCAGGCAACAGGTGAATTAACACAACTACTAGCCACTTTTTTCATTTCTTGAAAGTGCCAAAGTGTATTTTTAGCACCAGAATTTTTGGTGGTTTAGGTCTGAAACCACCTCAAAGGCTGAAAGTCAAGGCTGCTTTACTGAGCCCAACAGCTGTGCTTGGGCAGCCAGGCATGAAACAAGAAAAAGCCACGTAGCAGAAGAATTCAAACACAATCTGTTGCAAACCTGATTTGCTGGGAAGATGAGGCAGGGCTAGGGGAAAAAATGGTCCAAGGGGCATTTTGTTGCTCTTGCACCTCCGTGCTGAGGAGGGTTTAGAGGGGATTTAGTGAGAATAAATGGCTAGGTCCTGCAGCAAGGGATATTACAGCTCACCAGGGCACTATTACAGCCCCAGGCTGATGTCTGAGGTACAGATATCAGTTAAACTAATCCTCTAAACATGCTGTAACATCCTCTTAATTCCTTTTAAACTGGACTTTGCTCAGGGTAGCTGCAGCAGAACCCAGAGTCTGTGCTGTGGTTGGATGAGCTGCGCTGAGGTGGGGAGCTGGAGGAAGCTGGTGGGTCTCATTCTCCACACTGTGAGGGGGCAATAAATTTGGCTGGAGGGTTTGTGGGATGGCCAGGCTTATTTTTCTATATGAAAATTTACAAAGAACAGGGAGTAAAGAAACCCTAAAACTTCCCTCTCAGCTTTCTACAAAACTCCCAGCGGAGAAAGCAGTTGCTTGAGGCACATCCACACTTGCGTTCACCAAGTTTTCCAGAGTCAGGGAACAAGACACAATCTCCATCCCACCATGTCTCTTCTTTCAGGAAAATGCTTTCTTCTTCTTCATGTCATGAAGGACGTTTCCCTCATGTGAGAACACTGTGACATACAATTTGTAAACCTCCCACAACAAAATTTAGAGGGGAGGAAAACTTTTCCCATTTTGCAGGAGGGAGCAAAAGGCCTACATCCAAAGCAGGACCAAGGCAGCAGGTTTTCCTTGGAACTGGGCTGAAAGAAATCCCACTGAAATGGGAAGGAGACAAGGGAGGGAAGAGTCAAAGCAAAGATGGAGAGAGACAGAGAGTTGGATACAAGGAGAGACTGAGGTTACAGGTTATTGAGCATGTCAAAATCACGTTTCTTGGCATCTTGTACAAAGCTCCATGACTTTAGAGAGACAAAAATCTATGTTTTTCAGCAGCAATAGTTCAAGTACAACACTGAGACTGCTCTGGACCCTCATGCATCTGTGAGCAGTCTCATGCATCCTGAGGGCGAAGTCACACATGCACCAGCATCGCAGATTGGTCAAAGCAAGGCTGCTGCGTTTTTCCCCTCAATGCCCTTCAGATACTCTCAGGACCTGGGCTGTGGCTGGTCAGGCTCGGAAGGAGGGTTGGAAAGAAGGTGGCCAGGTGGGTTTCTGGTGGCCAGGGTGGGTAAAACGTCGGTCAGATGATCCCAGGAGAAGGTGAGCTGAGAAGGGAAAGGTCACCCACTCAAGCCCAGGAGGAAGGTGGCTCCTCCAGGCACAGAGAAGAGACACAATAGAAATATCTGGGGACACTTTGTCTTCTGGTAATTCATGTCACTGATTCCTGCTCATTGAGCCCAGACAGGCCTTCCCAGGGGAAGTGTAAACATTAACAAAATGGTGTGCACACAGCAGGGCAGCTCAAACACGGTGTGGGTGGTTTGCTGGAGGGCATTCACTCTCAGCCATGGCGCGGGGGGTCCTTCCAATGCTGGACATGCACTGGGTCAAGGCTGCATTTTATCAACTCATCAAATATTTGTTTGCATCTGTGACCTTCAGAATTTCCAATCATGGGCATGATTTTGGCTGCAGGTTTTCTGGCAACCACTTGGACTTCCAGTATGGGCCAAGAGCAGGACAGGATGGAAGAGCTCCTTGCTCACCCCTCTCCTGGGAGCAAGGCTTTTACCAGCACTCTTTCCTATCAGAAGATTTGTTCTGAGAAAAGGTGGTGCCAAGGAAACCTCTGGGTGATCTGGGCTTGGCCACCTCTGTTGCCAGCTACAGAAATGACTGTCACTCTGAACACCAGTGAGGAGCAGTGGTTTATCCCTGCTGGGGACACCCTCTTTCTGCAAGCAAGCAGAGACTGGACTCTCCTTACTGAAGCCAAATTCATCTTTGCCATTCCAGTGAAAGAAAAGCACAAATGTCTTGATGCTCTATGTGAGCACCTCTGTTCCCTTCAGACATCTTGCTTGTCCCTCAGGGAGAATTTGGGGTGAGCAGGGTGGAACTGTCACAGTAAAGGTCCCTTTTCCTGAAAGGTAGCTACCTTCAGACAGATTTCTGTGCTTTTAGAAGGGGAGTTTGATGCTTCCACGCCTCAGGGATGTGGGCCCACTCTGCACAGGTTGTGGTGAGGTACAGGACAGGCTTTTCTCAGCAGTGGCTTCTCACGGGGGCTGATTCTCAGTGCGAGTGTGTCTGTTTCCTTTTGACTTTATCAAATGTAGCCTGCAATTCTTATTAATTATGGCAATACTCACAGCTGCTTATGGCTATTTGGGCAGAACCATTTCTGTGCTTTTCACTGGCTAAATGCTGCGCTACTGACTGGACTATTTCCTGATAATGTTTTTTCCTGTGTTTCTGAGGAACCTTCCCCTTACCCTAGACCTCTCTCCTTCCTAGCTCAGGACTCCCTTCCCCAGCCTGACTTGCTCTTGTTCATGGGGCAGGGTGCCACAGTTCTGCTGGAGGGCAGCCTTGCTGATTTGGTAATCTGCTTGCTCACAGGCTTTTCTGAATTTGGTCCTGTCTTTCTTGGCCACTCTGGGTGTGCATGTTCCTTTGAAGCAGAGAAAGAGAATGAGCTCTTCAGGTGCTGGTGGCTGCAGCTACCAGCAGTTCTTGTGTCAGCTCCTGTTTCCTCTTTCCAGAAAGGCAAAGTGCTATCACTGAGCTGTCAATGATATGGACAGAGACCAGGATTTGGGCTGATGTGAAGGCTCTTGCTTCATGTGCCAGTTAGGAATTACCAGCAACAGTGGTAACACATTTCTGGTGGTCAGGGCTTTTGGCAGTACTGACAAGAATTCTGCTGGCTTTATGCTCTGCTGTTGAGGTGCTGCTTTCATACAAACACCCTTCCCAACCCCAGAAGATGCCCTCACAACCCAGCTGCCTCTCTGGTTGGAAGAGAAGGCTTTGCAGGAGCTCTTCTTCAGAGTCCTTCCCCCAGAAAACTCTTATCACTCTTTAAAAATTCTGTTTGAAAGGGATAAAATGTTAAAAGAGGGGGAATGCTGAGCAGATGCAGCTCTTGATTTGGTGTTAATGGCCTTAAGAAACCACACTAGAAAAAAAAATGGAGTTGTTTCTAGGAGAAGTTTTCCAATGTCTCAACTTAATTTCCTTTCTAGTGTCATAAAAGCTGTTCTTTGATAAAGACTGTCATTAAAAAACCCAGCAGTCTTATCTTTTCTCTGATTAATTTTAATGCTATAAATCGAGACTAGGAAGGGGACTTTGCTTAAAAAGCAAATCTGTATTTTCTCATACAAACATATTGTTCTCAGGAAGACACTTTCTTATTTGACAGGGGTCTTTCTGTTGGAAAACCATTGCTTGTCAGCATGAAGAAACTGAGAGGCCAGGCTGGAGCTGGATAATGTTGGTATTAAGAGGGCAGTTGTCTTTCTAATTTGGCCGTGCCAAGCAATCCCCTCCCATTCTCCTGATGCCCCCTTCAGAGCTCCAAGACAGCTGCTAGCTCGTGGCACATTTCTTTTCTTAGATGTGACCTTGGGGCTTTTTCTCCTTGCCTTCCTTGATTAACAGGATGCTTGAACTCATTTCTGACTGTGGTATTGCAGATGTGGATGGGCTGGGCTGCATTTTTAGGGTTCAAAGCTGCTGGTTCAAAGTCCACTGAAGGCAGGAACAATTTGCTGTTGATATCAGTGGTCTCTGGAGCAGGCACTGTGTAACTGCTAACTTTTATTCCAGGCAATTGCAGTTAAAAGGAGTGAAGTATTACCCCCACATTTTACTTTAAAAGTAAAGTGCTCAGCCAGGTCCACTGGCTGCTGAGCAGCCAAAACAAGGATCCTACTCAAGCCAGGGTTTTGCACCCTGGTGCCAAGTATGCCTTCTTCAACCTGGCAACTCTCTGTCTGCTCCTGTCCTGTGTGATGCTGGTCCCCACTGCGTGACCCATGGATCCCACACCCTGGTCTTGAGCACTGTGCAGTTACATGGAAATGTGCTGCTTTTGGGGTTGTTCAGGGGCTTTTTTCCTGCCTTTAGAAATCTTTTAATACCCTTGTAACTACAGGAAGCTCAAAGAGAAGCACCGAACGCTCAGTTTTGTGACAAAGTCACAGATACAGAGAGCTGCCAGGGGAGCAGGACCCAGGAGCAGTTTGTGAGCAAAAAAAGTATGTATAGGTATATACATGAGTACAAATTCCCATTGTGGGGGGCAAGCTGCAAGGGAGGAACTGCCAGTAAAATGTGTGAGATTTGAGTGGCTGTTTCATTGGGAAGAATTACAGACTCATTGGGACCAGACCTCTTATTTGACTTTCCTTGTGCTTCATCTAAAAGCTAACAGGATTTTCTTTTCCACCAGCTTCCGTGGGCTTTGGATCAGGATATTTGTGCCTCCAGGGTTATCTCAGTTTCCTGGAACTCTTTCACTGTTTGAATTTGCTAAGTATATTTACTGCCAGGCTGCTTTCTTCTTTAACTCCCGCTGGCCAATTGCAAAAACTTTTTGTTCCTGGCAGCTGCTGGTGCAGGAGCAGCATAGCTCTCTCAAAATTGGCTGTGCACGTCCCTGGGTGTCCCCTTCTCCAGCTGGTGCCACGTAAATCTTGAAACTTCACAAGACCCACTATAGACTTGCCCCTTGCAAATTATTTGGTGCATTTAGAGAAGGTTCAGGAGCATCAGGCAGCACTATTAATATTTTTCCTTTCTTTTTGAGCCTCAGACATGGGCTCTCTGGAAGAGATGTTTGCTATAAGTTCATTCCTTGTTTATTTGTTTGGTCACATGAAGAAGACAGAACATTCACCTGGCTGAATTAACAAATGTAGCCTCAATACACTCAATGAATAAATAAGCATGGGTAAGTCAAATGTTCTGGTTGGCTATTATTAAATAAGGAAAATTTTTTAGCAAAAGCCTTGGCTGTGGGTGTTCAGCACCTTCTGAAGAACAGAAGAATGTGGCCTGACATTAAACAACAGAGGAACCTAGAGTGAGGGGATACTTTGGAGGCTGATGCAGGGATAGGTCTGAGCCACTGTGGAGCCTGTGGATCCTCCTCCTTGGATCCTCATCAGATGATGGAGAGCCATCACTGGAAACACCAACCTTCCACCTGGCAGCACAGGTGCTGATGGTTGAGCAAGGCTTTGATGATCGTGAGAATGGCCTCAGTAATACCTACAGACTTAGATGTTGGAACAAAGCCTGTGACTTCCTTTTCCATTTGAACTAGGACAGGTTGTTCTTGTTTTTATAGCCATTGATGGAAACATGACACTTTTAGGAGAATGCATCTCATCCAGGAGCCAATACAGGTCTTTAAAATACAAATAGAGTGGAGGCTGCAATGCAGACAAGCTTTACATTGTATTTCTCTCGAGTACACAGAGTCAAAGTACAGCTTGCAGTATAAATATACATGTGTGTGTCTAACCAGGACGGCTGAGAAAAAGTCTGAACAGTGTAACTCCCTGCCCTCTGTTAAGTTTTAAGCATGTGCTGCTATGTTAGAGAGACCCCAAAATGTGTTATTTGAAAAGATTCACTGCAGGGGCTTTTAAAGATAATCTTGGCACCTATGGGACATCTAAATGTTTGGGTTTTACAACCTTGTTCTTTATAAGCCATTCCCAGAGGTTAATTAGGCTCTATGAAGAATTTACAAGAGTCTCTCCCCCTGGCAGTGGAAATGGGAAGCACTTCTGCTGTCTGGGAGGGATCCATGCTCAGCTCCCAGGAGGAATGAGCTCGCCAAAGGCCATTGTATATGGGACGGCTCTGCTGTGTCAGAGCACTTCAAACTGACCAGAGTCATGGTGACCTGATTCCCAGCTTTCCCATTCAACCTCCTTTGCTCCAGTTTTACTTTTCAGGCCCTTGTCAAATACCAAATAACACTGCCCCTTGCCAAGGCAACTGCTGGCCGAAAGTCCTTTTTTAATGAGAGCTGAAGGTTTTCCGGTGCTCAGGGCCATGCTGGGAGAGCAGAGCCCAAGCTGAGTGGCTGGGGATGTGCCTTCCCCTCCAAGGCAGGCGCTGTCTCAGGAGATAGCAGCGTGATGTCACACCAGGATGGAGTCACTGATGTGTGAGGCGGTGCAGGAGTATCCAGAGAACTTAAAATATGAGGAGCAAATGAACCAAGCACAAGGATGGCACAAGCAATCACCCTGGAGTGTCAATTCTCCTGTGCCATAGTGGGGGGAAAACAGAGACACCTCTGGCAAACCTGGGACTGGACTTTGAATTCCTCCCACAACTTCCAGCTTCCTCCTGCACACCCAGAGACCTTCCCCCAGTCCTGAACAGCATGTTTTGACACTCCAGCATGAGCCTTCACATTGTGCCACTGCAGCAAGATTTGGGGCTTGCTATGACCCATATTCAGCAACAGGTTCAAGCCCCTCACCTGGCGAAAATGTCAGCCTGGTACCTGGGAATAACTGTACATGTACATGGAGAGGAGTTGTTGGTTTAGGGGGATTTTGTTTTTATTTTTGGTTGTTTATTTTTTTTATTTTTTTTATTTGCTAATATAAAAATTCATTTTCTGCTCTGAGACAGGATTCTGAATACAAAGTGTTGTGTGAAGCCAGAGAGCACAGCATGTTCCTGGACAGCTATGTGCAGGTACACAATTCTGCTCTAAGGAGACTAATTCAGAGCTAAGATTTACCTTGGCATTATTCAGTGGCACCTCACACGCAGATTTTAACCCCAAGCCTGAGGTTTCCAGCTACATTTTTTGGAAGAGAAAGTGCTTTAAAAATTACAATGTAAAAATTTTTCTCCTTTTGTTTATTTTTTTCTTCTTTTTCTCCTGCTCCTCTGCATAGATAACCATGCTTAGCTATGTTTGTTTTAGAGACCTTCTGATACGTGGCAGATCCCAGGACACTTAAAGTAAGTTGTTTTTTTTTTTCTGCAGAGACTGAGAGAGGTTGCTGGCCCTTTGCAAAGTTCTCTTTGCAACAGTGGGTGTGAGTTGGATGCCTGTACCCAAAAAGAGAAATTCACTCTAAGATTCATGTGGAGCAGAGGGGGCTTAAAGTGACATGGAAATAAAGAGATTAACAAAATGCAGGGGGAGGGCTTGGCTGCTTTTTACTGGAGCAGAGGAATGGTTGGTGGGGTGGGAGCTATGTTAGCCTAGGTAGTGTTGAGCTCTGAGAGTGAAGGTTTCTGTCCTCCCCATCAGACCAGAGGGATGGCTTCCCACTTCCCCTCCTCTGCTGTCTCACAGATCAGTGCCACCTTCCATGGGTGTCTGTGGGCTAGAGAAATATTCAAACAGGACAAAGGGGAAAAAAAATTGCAATTTATTTCTTTTTTTTCCCACATAAAATTTGGACTGATTAAGGGAGAAGAAAATTCCATATTCTGTGAAGGAGTTCTTCTCCTTCAGAAAAACATGCCACTTATAGAGTGTATTTTTTTCGTGGAATAGAAGAAAAATTACTTCAGCTCTTGGCTTTCCCTTCATGGCTCTTGTGCCGGTATTTTGCAATCCCTCCAAGTGCATCCAAACCTCTGGACGTGGCTCACACTTTTTCCCTGTTTGCTCCTTGCTTCAGCCAGGGGAGCAAAGGCATTGGACAGGTTTTTTCACTTGGAGGTGTGGGGGCAATAGGCAGAGGAGCCTTGGGAACGTGGGAGAGCCTCTACCAGGGAAGCCTGTCCCCAGCTGAGGTGTGTTTCTTCTAAGCCAGAGGCACTTTGAAGTTTTTTATTGAATGCTGAAAGTGCACTGTTGTCCTCTACTCATGCTTTGTAGTACTAGCATCCCCAAAACACCTTTAATTCTCTCTCTGGGGTCATACCCTGGGATTTCTCAAAGCTGGGAGCTGTGCTTGTTCCTGGCTCGTTAGGAGAGCCTTCCTGGGCTGTTTTCAGTTGGATTACAGTTTCCAGATGTTGAGTCAGGCAATGAGCATGAACGCTGCTAAGATCATCCATGGGACACGGGAAGAGTTCCCTTGACAGAGCCAGTGATTGCCCCATCCTGCTCTGCTGGCAGTGGAGCAAGACAGGCTGCACGTCCCTGAACTGCTTCAACCCTTCTCAGCTGACTTTCCAAATTCTGATGAAGTTTCTTGCTGAACTCCTGAGTCACATAAGTCTGTGTCCAGCCAAACTTTCAAGAGAAGTGAATTTTTCTGGACCTAAAGCCAGTTTGGGGATGATGGAGAGGGTCTGAAGCAGAGACGTCCCAGGGTTTTTTTCCTTGCCCAGATGGAAATGCCCTTTCTTCCAAAATGTGCACAGCCCTGCTCCTTCAGCCTGAGAACAGGGACACCAGGCTGCACAGCGAAGGATTAGGCAATTTCCTTCCCTTCTCCTCTGGAAGGTGTTTTGATTAGCATAACCATTGTGTTCCCAAATTAGCTTGCTTCCCGCTTTGCCCTCAGGCTGGCTTTTCCTCTTAAAAGCCTGCCCTGGCACAGGGATACAGTTTTCCACTGCAGCATCACAACTCACATCTGGACAGATCCAGCCACCCTCAGTCCACCAGCTGCCCTTTCTGAGTAACCTGAGGCTGATGCTGAGGCTACAGAGGGCTGGTCCTACAGCTCTGCAGGTCACCAGCGTATGGAAAACCCCAAACAGCCCAAAATGTTTTTGTGAGGTTTAAGGGGACCGTGGTATGTGCTGGATGGAGACCAGCAGCAGACAGGACACAGGTGCATCTGCTCGCTGTCATCGTGGCAGAGGGAATGTTAACTTCTGGCACGGGCTGAGGTGCACATCCTGCACATCCCTGGAACCTCAAGCCATCCTAAAGGGGGTCTGAGTCTGTCCAGCACATCCTCTGCCAGTCACTCACCTGTTCCTGCTTTCCTCCTGCCAGGAATTGTTCCCAGCTGAAACAATGCAAAGTTATGGGAAAGAATTAACAGGAGAATGCAAAATATTTTCCAGGTGCCAGCAAGACAGGCACACACACATACAGAAAATAATCAGGGGTCCCTGATTTAATAGCTCTTGAGTGCCATGAAGAGCAGGAGATGCAAGCATGCATGAAGCTACTGGTTAGCACTACTGGTTGGCAGGTATCTTTGGTGTCCAGCCTTCTCCACAGAAGGTACATCTGGGGGTCTGAAATCAGATGGTTTTAACAGTGCTTCACTGCTGGCTGAGCCCCATGGGGTGGTGTAGCTTCACAACCTTCCCTCTGTGGACATGAAACTGTTTAAGTAAATCCTGTCAGGGAATAGGTTTAAGTTCTGCTTAAAACATCTCCAGTGAGAGGTGGAAGAACAGATAAAGCACATGGATATTTGACCTTGCCCCATAACAAAACACATTTGTCATCATGCCTTTCAGATGGCTCAGAACAATATTCCACCAGTTTTAGATGGGCTTCCACCTGAATGGAAGCTCAGTCATGGCTACAGGGCAGAAGGAAGGATGCCATGATGAGGCCAGTGGGTAACACGGGAAGTAGGTGGGGAGGAAAGAAAGAGTTTCCATTCTCAAACCCTTCATCAGCTGATTTAACTCTAAGCTCCTTACCAGTCTACTTCTCTAACAATACTTCGACTGTTGGTGGACCCAAAGACTAACTCATTGAACTTTTGGCTTCTGGTGACTGCCTGACTTGTAGTCCTCCTGCCAGCATTTGGGGCACCTCACAGAGCAGAGCTGTCAGGACAGGGGAAGAGCAGAGCAGAGATCTAAGGCGTGAACACCAGGAGTGCTCCTGGAAAAATGTTATTTTACAAACACCCAAGGCAAAATCCCAGCTGCTGAGACACAGGGATTTAGTGTCTGCTGGGAACTAGGCTCTGGCTGCTAGCCTACTGATGTGGGGTCATCCTGCAGGTCCTGGTTCATATTTCATATTCCAGTGGTATTTTCCAGTCCCATGTGGAGTTAGGTGGAAAAACAAGGAGGCCGTGCAGGAGGTACACCCTGCTCCAGAAGCAAGTCCAGCTGTTGCACAGTGCATTTCCTAAGCCAGGTCTTGGCTGTACCATTGCAGAAACATGGCTGAGGAGGGAATCCAGAAGCTCTTGCCACCGTGTCCCTGCACTTTGCTCTGCTGCAGCATCCACCTCTAATTTCCATCCCTGGAGCAGAGCCACTGCTTATTAAACCCAGACCAGCAAGAGCTTAGCAAGGCACGCAGGCTGGGGAGGAACCACCAGGAAGCCAAGGAGAGGCCAGACAGACTGATTCCTTCTTTTATGAAAAAGGGGAGGGTGCTTCCAGAGTCTTTAAAAAGATCAAGTGTGGATGTAGTGCTGCTTGGAGGATCAGCCTGGCCAAGAGACAATGCAGCATCATGTCCACAGAGCAGGCAGCAGCCGAGTCTGGAGCAAGGGGCTGCTCTGCTCTTGTTTTCCCAGCTTTTTGGTGTATTTCTGCAGCAGGACGTATTCCATGGAGGGAGTGAGGGGGGGCAAGTACCTCTACTCCTCCATGAAGGCACCACCAAGGCCAGGCAGAGCTCCCTTCTCTCTGTAAGAAAGCACAAGCTGTGTCTGTCTGTGTGCTTGGCCACAGCCTGGATGTCGATCTCATGGGGATGGCATAAAACACTTGGTCACAGTCCTAGGTGGCTTCCCAGGTGGGATTTCATGGTTGTCTCTGCACTGAACCTGGAACTTCAGCAGGAGCTGGGCTGCAGGGGACCTCAGGGAGTCCTGCAGACCTTGTGGCAGTGTTTGTTTGATGACTGCTGTGCAGAGCTAAAAATACTCCAGCTATGGTTAGGAGTTCAGGATAACTAATACACCCAGTGGAAAGATTTGGAGACATTCCAGGGCTAAACAACAGCTTCTTCACCAACAGCCAAAGACTTGTGGATGCAAAAAATAACTAGAAACTGAAAGACTTGAGCTGGAGCAAGAAATTTTCAAACTGAACAAAAAAAAAAAGAACTTCCTAGCAGTGAAGGCGATCATGGAAAATTGTCAGCACTTTGGTTTTTTAACAACAGAGTACACAGACCTCTGGATTTAGGCTGGATTCTGCCTCCAGAATTCTGCCTCTCAGGAGCTGGGAGAATTTAAGGAGAATTTAGTATTTAAGGAGAATGCCTTCATTATGAAGGTGAAATCAAATTACACTGATAATATGTTATCCCAGTGGTCTGGATGAACAGCATACGTGCAGAGGGAAACACCATGATGGGAGGTATCCACTTGATGTCTTATAAAGTGAGGGGAAAGACCCAAGAACAGACCAACGGTGACTGTGGGTGCTGGGAAGAAGGCTGTGGAATGAGACAGCTTCCAGCCACACAGGGGTAGGGCAACAGAGGCCAACCAAGGATTTCAGAAATCTGTCTACAGACCCCAAACACAGCTGGGGAAGCAGCCCAGGTACTGCTCAAAGTGGGGAGCCCTGCCCTGCCCCCCAAAAAACCCCAAAAGGGTCTCCAAGGCCTCACATGAGTGCCAAGAAGTGTTTGTGACCATTCCAGGTCCCCTTGCAGAAGCTGTTTTCATAATTAGCTGAAATGTTTCTCCAGTAGGCATAGTTTTTCTCTTCTCCCACCACATCAGCCCTCATGAAACAGTCACTTATTCTCCCCTTGCTCTTGTGTCAAGATGTACCAGGCTGCGGGCAGGACCTGCTGCCCTCCCCAGCCTGGCCTCAATAGCACAGCTTGTTCTTCATGCAGGGGGTAACAATCCAGTGGCAGCTGATCCCAGGAACAGCACTGAGAGCAACCCCAATGGCCACCCCCTGAGAAGATCTGGCTACTGAAATACAATAATGTTGATGTGCCAAACCAGGAGGCTGGAAGGTCCCAACAGTTTGTGGGATGTGATGGCACATTATCGCTCCCTCACAGATACATTTTTAATGGATTCCTTTCTTTCTCCACAGCCAGTGCAGAAGCTTGGTTGTGCACCACAATGTCGCCAAAGAGAGTGAAGGGTAGGGAAAGTGATGACTCTGAGCTTGGCTAAAGGTATGGAGCCATGGGAGACATATTCCCATACAAGACCAGACCTTTTGTCTGTTTTGGGATAAAAAGTGTAAAAAGTGTTACAGAGAAGGCAGCAAACCTCTGCTCTGTCAGACCAGCCCTTTTTGCTAACCCTCACACTCCCGCTTGGTTGGGTGTTGGGGTGTTGGTTGGTTCTGGATGCACATTCCTGGGGACATGGGGCTGAGATGGTTCTCATGTTTTTATAGCAGGCTGGCAGGGTGCAGCATCTCTTGAAGATGCTCTGGCTCTTCTCCAATGGTTCAGCCTAGTGGTTGGTTCTGACGTTGAAAGGAGTCCCTTCTGACCCATTTCCGAATAGAAAACTCCCTCTGGTGAGAACAGGCACTTGACTGATGGATCTCGCCATAGGAGGTCACAACCAGGCCAGGAGATACACGGAAGGCATGTGCCAAGAGGACAGCCACCATCCTGCGTGGCACTGGCCACCGTGGCCATGGCTTTCTCCCTGTCCTTGGACCTGTTGGGTGATGGACCAGCCCCAGCGCTGCTTAACCACACAACCTTTGCAAACCCTGCAAAAAGGCTCCCGCTGGGGCTAGGCACCTTTCGGTCCAATCTGCTCCCTGGTGCTCACACTCAGTCCTTGAGGATGGAGTAGCCCCGCTAGAGCTGGCTGGCAGCTCCGCGTCCCCCACCACCCTCCTCCCGCTGTGCCCCGGGAATGACGCTGACACCGCGGGCAAGGCCGGCGCACAGCCATGGCCGGCGCGCACCGATCCCCGCCAGCTCAGCCCGGGGGCAGAGCTCCACAGGACTCCCCATGGCCCGGGGGTCGCTCAGCCACGGCGGAGAGACCGTGAGGGACCGTGAGGGACCGTGAAGGAGAGCGGAGCAGCCGCGCTGCCCCGCGGGGAG
>PYHW01010406.1:233178-260842 GCA_013186435.1 Turdus rufiventris | reverse complement strand
ATGTACTCGGTGTTGGATGCAAACTTGATTTTTTGAGCATGGACTCTGATAACTGCTGGTGGCCATTCACTTCTTGGGCACACAGCCCTCTCCCAAGGAGATGGAAAAATGCCATTGTAGGAGTGACATCCCGTGGAGGACCAGAAGCTGCAGAAGGGAGGATCCTGAAGTTTTTGAGCCTCTTCAATGTGTGGCTGTCAAGCTGAACATGTGAGAGACTACCTCTGGTGCTGTATTTTGCCATGTCCTGGCTAAGGCTTTGTCCAGTTGGGAAGCATGGAGGGCTTTCCTGCCAAAGGGCACATGTCTTTGTAAGGGGGATGGTGTCTTGTTGTGCAAATCCAGGAGTAAACTTCCAGCCCTTGGAAGGGCAAAGGTGTCAAGGTCAGAAAACGTCAAAGCAGAGCTTCTCCCCTGGGTGCTAACACACATTTATGCACCAGGAAGTTCCTGTAGGAAGACTTCCTTATCCCCCAAATGCCAAGGCCAGCCTGGCTTGATTTAAGCATGTGTGGCTGTCTCTGCACCATTGGAGAGATGGTCTCTTCCCTGAACAAGCTGTTGGGCTGGTTGTGTTAAATCCCAACCACAGGAGGAACCCTACAGGTAGAACTTGCTCCTCGGAGTCAGCACCAGGGCTGCAGGGCACGAGCGTTGGGACAGGACCAAGGTTTGCCATGAGAGTGCATCATTGCTGGCAGTGATTGCTTCCTGGCTGGCACCTCTCACTCCTTCCTGTGGATTTTCTGCCAGCACATCTGTCCTTGGGAGCAGCTTGGGGTTCCCCTGGTTGAGCAGTGGGAGCTTGGGATGGCCTCTGTGAGCATCTCGGCTGCTTTCAGGAGTTCTGGCGGCTGCCATGGCTCTTTTGCAGGTCCACAGCTCCTCAGTGTTCTCAGCTGCTTTCTTCCTGCATTGCTTTTGGTCTGGAGGGGGTTGTTGGGGTGCTTCTGTTTTGCTGGGAAGGACTTTAGTGCTCATTTACATCCTTATCTCACCCTGGCTTTAAAGCAGGAGGCAAGGTACAGGCAACTTTTACTGCAGCCTGTGGGGCCGGATGAAGCTCTCTGTGAGGGAGAGGGTATGGGGCTCTGGAAGGGCTTCTAGGGGTGAGGTGTGGGGCAGTGGGGTGAGGTGTGGGGCAGGCACAGCTCTGATGCTGTGATGCTACATCCAGCCCTGCCATCTCACCCACCTCACCACCCTGTCTTTGTCCTCTCATGCATCCTCAGTAGTTCCCATCTCCTGTCAAGCTGCTTTTGGAGAGGGATTGGAGCGCATTTGTCAGTGCTTGGGGATGCCCTTGCCCCAAGCTGGAGCAGCGGATTTTTATCTAGATTTGAAATTGTGGTGCTGTGAGCTCAAGAAGGACTTATTTTTATAAATATATTGGGGTTGCTGGGTGAGGAATGTAGGTCACCTTGTTCTGCCCCTGAAACAGCTCCTGGGTGCTTTGGTGTAGCCCTAAACCTGGCACAAGATTGTGGGTATGTGCTCTCCAGCCCTACTTTTTATTTACTGACAGGGAGAGGAAATCCTGTCCTTTTCACCCTGTTGGTTAGGAATTATCTGTCTGTCCTGGTTGGGACCATCCCAAAGCAGTGCTCCCTAGCCAGGAGGCAATGACTTGGCACCAGATGTGAGTGGGCTGAGGCTATTCAAGTGCAAAATGGCCACGGTAGATGTGAAATAGTAATAAGTGATGCCTGAAGTATCAGCTGAGATCTCCAGCAGTGCCCTGGGGTAGAAAATTGGCCCTGACAGGGCTGGCTGGTTCCAGCTGGCATGGAGAGCCCTCCTGCCTGCCAGCTTCTCTCTCTGCTGCTTTACCTGGGTGCTTGGAGAGGTGGGCAGGGAGAGCTGGCTGCTGGTTAGAACATTTCCCAGGCAGATTTGGTATCTCCAGTGGGAGATTTGCAGTTTCTCCCAGCTCTGCACCCCCTGCTTGGTGCTGGAGATGAGTTTTCACTACACTGTCCCCACCTCAAGCAGCTTTGAGCTGCAGGTTGATGTTTTCTGCTCCAGCTCTTAGAAAGGAAGGGCCTCCGAGGTGTCACCCTGCAAGCACTGAGGTTTGAAAAGATGCTGATCTCCCTAATGTTATTCTTATTTTTGCCTCCTCCCCTTCCAGCCCCTCTCTCCCTCCCTCCTCAACCCACAACCTCTTAAAGAGGAAATTCGATAATGTCAACAGTTAAGTGTGGGGATGAGAACTCCTGGTAGCTGAGGACTTTCTGCATTTTGCTTGTTGTGTTTTGATTAACAATGATGTGGAACCACAGCCGTGACAACTCCTGGAACGTGTCCCTTCCCAGATGAACTGCCTGACATCTAGGGGATTGTGAACTGCCTCAGAGCCACGTGGAAGTGACGCCATGCTAGATGAAACTCGTGGATGGGCCAGCAAAAATTGGCTTTGAAACCGGGGCAGGTTCAAATTCTCATCAAGAGGAGTGGAGATGGCAGCATCTTTCCCTAGGTGTGGCTGAACCCTGCTTGCCAGGCCTCAGAGCAGGCAGTGTGGTCTCTGCTGCTGCTCAGCAGCCGTGTACAGCTGGCAAAGGGAAGAGGGAAGGGCTGCTGCAAAGCTTTCTCCTCCCAGGGGTATATTTTATTCCAAAGATGACACTTAGATATGCATCTGGATACAGTGAAAAAAAACAGGTGCTCCAGGGAAAGCCCAGATTTTGGTCAACCTGCTCCCTGCAGTTTGAAAGTGGCCTGTCTTAACTGCTGCAGTATGGCTTAGGGTCATACAAAACCACCCCACTGGATGTAGAATGAGGCTCGTGGCTGTCTCTGATTGCATCCCTGTTTTTTAATTCCTTCTCTTTGGTTCTGCTGGAGATGAGATTTAGTCACTGAGGTACAACTGGAGCCCTGTGCATGGGCAGTGTAGCAGAGGAGCACAAATTTGGGGGTGTGCAGGCAGATCAACCTGAGCTAAATCCAGAGTGTTCTCCCCAGTGCATGGTGCCATTGGAAGGCATAGATGCCCACGTGAAGATCCTTCTCAGAAAAGCCATTGCATTTCTTTCCTCCCCTTCCACCCCTAACTGTTGTCCTGGTGTGTTACAGGCACAGAAGAGTGAGGCATGATGGATGTGTACGACCCTCAGACGCTGGGTGTTATGGTCTTCGGAGGCTTCATGGTGATCTCAGCCATCGGGATCTTCCTGGTGTCCACCTTCTCCATGAAGGAGACATCTTACGAGGAAGCCTTGGCCAAGCAACGCAAGGAGCTTGAGAAGGCCCAGCAGCAGAAATTAGAGAAAAAGAAGAAAGAGAAGCCAGTTGAGAAAAAAGGAAAAGCAAAGAAAAAGGAAGAGAAAGCGAATGGAAAAATCCCAGAGCAGCAGCTTACTCAGGAAGTGACGGACCCTCCCAAGGAGGTGGTTCCTGAGCCTGCTGTGGTGCCTGAGCCTGTAACAGTCGAAACTCCAATTGCAGCAGTGGCAGTTGTCCCCCAGGAAAAGGAGAAACCTGTCCCATCACCTAAGGAGAAGAGGAAGAAGGAGAAGAAGGTGGCAAAGGTGGAGCCTGCTCCTAGCCCAGTGTTGGCTCCACCCCCTGTCAGCATCCCCAAAAGTTCTCCTGTCCGAGAAGTGGCCCCTAAGGAGGTGCCTGTTGTGGCAGTGCCCCCAGTTGGCACTCAGCAAAGCGCTCCGGTCATCAGCTCTGTTGCTGTCAAGAAAATCGAGGCTCTTCCCACCCAGGAGGATCAGAAACATGATGGACCTGCCAAGAAAAAGTCCACATCCAAGAAAAAGAGTGAGCCAGGTAAGGACAAATTCCTCTGTCTCTTTAGTCCAGCACACAGGCATTGGAGAGTTACAGGTTCCTCTGGGATTTGCTGTTGTGTTGAGGGATCTGCACATGGGAATAAATGAGAGGTGCATGTCCCTGTCCTGGGGGAGGGGCAGCTGCCAAGGTGCTGCACATCTGGATGGAAAGCCAGGATGAGGTGTTTTCCCCATAGAACCCCGACTGTTAAGAGTACAGAGGGGCTCTCCCACACTTCTTCATGGAGCTGGGTCACTGCTAACATTTCTTCCTCCTTTGGTGAGGTGAAGAAGGATTCTTCAAGCAGAGAGGATTGATGGAGTTTTATACTGCAGGGGATTGATTGTTGAGTAAGTAGAGGGAAGTGACTTTGGGTGTCTCACAGTGAAGGGAAAGCTTGCCCAGTCATGCTTCACTTGATTGACTCAGAGATGGAAAAGATCAGGTGGTCCTGAACCTTGCAGAGTATAAAAAGGTGTAGGGAGGGGAAAATCAGCTCTCTAGCTGGATTGTTGCCTCTCATTGTACTAGTGGGAACAGTTTGGGATTTATTTTTGGTCAAGTGATAATTACAGGCACTAAAAAAGTGAGTGCTTTCAGACCCGTGGAAGGACTCCCATGTGGACACGTAGGAGAAATCTCTCAGGTGTTTTCAAAGATGTCATGTGATGTGCATAGATTTAATTTCTTTCTTTCTTTCTTTACAAAAAAAATCCCCAACCCACCAAACTAAAAGACAACCCTTCTGCAGCACATCCAAACCTGCTGTTCAGACTGGCAGTTTCCACACACACGTTTTGGAAGAGGGCCTGCTACTCAGCAGAGCACTTGCAGCTGCTGGGTTTCAAAGATGGGTTAAATCCCTTGAATCTGCTCTTCTGAGGGAAGGATTTTACTAAAGGCCATCTCCACAAGGTGTTGGGATTTGGAATGATTGCAGAAGCTGCTCCTGGAGGGTATTGCAGGGGTGGTGTTGGGGAAGCTGGAGGTGACTAGTTTGTTAAATGCACCCATGTGAAAAACACAGCCCTAACTAAAAGCGGTAAAAGCAGAGGGAATGTGGCTGGGAGATGAACCTTTAGCATCTGTTAAGTTGGGAGGATTTTGGGTGAAGTGCCAATCCTGCATGTCCTGGAAGCAAAGAGTGATGTCTTAGTTGCTCCTGTGGGATTTTGCAAAAGAAAGCCCTTGGTAGGATTTGTGCCATGAAGCCAACTGCAGTTTGACCAACGTGTTTTGAGTAGCTGTGGTATCTCCTCAAATGCAAAGGAGCAAATTACCCTGTGGCAGATAAAAATGGGTGTTCAAAGTGTTCAAGGACACATCCTCAGCACTGAAATAGTTGGCAAAACTGATAGGAATGGGTTGGGGTATTTTTCTCCCACGACTCCACCTGAAGAAAGGCAGAGTTCTGCTTTGTGTGTCCCTGCATGCAGCAGGACCAAGCCAGGGGATGCCATGTGCTGTCCTGCAGCCCTGCAGTTGCCAGCATGAGTAAAGTGTGAGCCAGGCCTGACCCTGGTTGCACAAGGGGGTGGAGCTGCCACGGCTGCGCTGCTGGGAAGTGCCTGTGGCTGGGGACACAGACTTGGCTGCTGCCAGAGCTTGGCGCTGCCATCTGAAATGTGTCTACCAGAGATCATTTAGCAGTTACTGTCACTGGCCAAGCAGACTCGACTGGGGGGAAACTAATTTATTCCCCATTAAAATAGATGAGAAACAGATTTGATTTTTTTTTTTTTTTTTTTTTTTTTTTTTAGTAATCAAAACAGTGCCTTCCCCCCTGCCCTTATACCCAGGCTCAACTTCCCTCCTTCCCTCCTGACTCTTCTACCTCCCATCCCTGAGTGGTGAAGGAGGATGGGGAGTATGCTCAGTTTGTTACAGCCACTCTGCAGTTCTTTCCTCCTCAAACCTTTCCCTTGCTCCAGTGTGGGGTCTTCCATGGGCTGCAGTCCTTTGGGAGGAACCTGTTACAGCATGGGGTTCATTCTCTAGAGGAGAATCTCTGCTCCAACACCTGCAGCACCTCCTCCTTCTTTTTTAGGCCTTGCTGCTTGGGGCATCCAAAGCTTTTTATTCAGGAGACTCGGATGTTAATGATTTCAGGGTCTCTGGAGCTACTGGACTCCAGACTGCATTTCCTTCTGTGGTCTTCTAGGGAAATGAGCCCACTGGGCCATAGATACATGCAGGAGCCTCTAAACCACTGCCTGCCATCCTCTGTGTATCATGACCATGTGCAATGAGGTCCTACAACAGCATCATGGTCCCTGATGCCCCCTGGCTTTCCCAGGTTAGCAGGGGAAGGGTTGGAGTCATGTTGCTCTCTTGGCAAAGAGCCGGAAAAAATTTGGCTGGTGAAAGCTGGGAGATGACCTCGCTGTCACTGGCACCACTGTGGAGTGACATCCTTCAGCAAGGTTGTATTTTGGTGTTGTCCATCTTCTGATGCCCAATATGTCTGTGCCCCCTGGTCCTGCTGAGAATCTCTCAGTTTGGTAGAGGGTATGGCAGGTGCTGGGACCAGTTGTTGAGCTGGGCAGAGGTGACAGCTGACTCAAGGAAGACGTGTGTGATTATCATCTCCATCTTTTCCTACTCAGGTACCAAATGTGAGCCTGGAAATCTGGGTGGATAATGGTTTGAGATGGCAGCTGTGGGGGGCTGCAGCCAGCTGAGATGATACAATATTTCTGCTACTGTCCCCAAAAGTCGAAATCCTGCCTCTCTCTTTCCTAGCACCTACAGATTCAGATGGGGCCCTGTACCTGCCCTACAAGACACTTGTGTCCACAGTCAGCAGCATGGTGTTCAGTGAGGGGGAGGCCCAGCAGCTCATCGAGATCCTGACAGAGAAAGCAGGAATCATCCAGGACATCTGGCACACGGTAGGGCTCTGCTGAGCCTCAGCAAGTGCAAGGGGAGGGAAGGCACCCCATTTTCAGGCAGGCTGGCCCTGAGGGTGTCTGGGAGAGTGGAGCCAAACTTTTCCCTTGAGCAGAGGGCGGGATGTCATGCAGGTGGGGTGGAGAAGATGGGTCTGAAGGTGGTGGTCCCCAGTGATGTGCCACCCCATGCTGACAGGCCACACAGAAGGGTGACCCGGTTGCTGTCCTGAAACGCCAACTGGAAGAGAAGGAGAAGCTGCTGTCTGCTGAGCAGGAGGATTCAGCTGCTGCCAAGAACAAACTGCGGGAGCTGGGCAAGGTAAGACTTGTGTGGCCCTCCTGGCATCCCTGGTGTGGCCTCTGCTCATGGTGGCTCACCATGTACCTCCTGCTCCCCACATCTCAGCCCTGATGGGGCTCTTTGGACCCTTCATCTGTTGGCTGTTTTCTTCCCAAAAAGGGGAGGAGATCCCAACCCTGCCCTCCTCTCTTGGGCCTGCTCCAGTTTGTGGAGGTGCCAGCCCAAAGAACTGCAGGGTAGTGCCCACCCTGGGTGCCATGGGAAAAGCAGAGGAAAACCCTTTCTGTAAGAGATTGCAGCTTTCTTCTCCTTCAGGGAGAAAAGAAAATCCTTCCTCATTTCAGCTCTCCTGAGCCTTTGTAAGGAACCTAATCCTATTTACAGTGTCCTTCCCTGACTCAGCCCCCTGCCTCCACCTCTTTTTGGGTGTTGGAGGCAGAACTTGCGGCTGTCAAGTCCATCTGCTTGATTTTTCTGCTTTGCCCCAAATGTTGTGTGATGTTATTTATCCTGGGGGAGGAAAATAAAATTCCAGGCTGTCTTACTCCTTTCTCTTAGCTGGCCCCACATGGAACAACAGTGGCATCCAGTGGCCACAGAGCCCAAAACAAAATGCAGGAGCAAATGTAAGTGCTAAATGTACCTGGGCATGGGGGCAGCAATGAAAGGGCTAAACTTTGTAGTCTGCTGAGCTAGGAGGCCACATCCTTTTAAAATGGAGAAACCTGTGCTCTGAGGACTAACTGGGGGCCTCCTTTCCTGGCAGGAGCTGGCAGCTGAGCGGGCCAAGGCGGTGGCTGTGGAGGGCAAGCTGAAGGAGCAGCTGCTGGCTCGCGAGCGGGAGATCGTGGCAGTGCAGGCACGGATGCAGGCCAGCTACCAGGACCATGTCAGCGAGACCCAGCAGCTCCAGGGCAAGGTGAGCCCCACGCTGTGCTCTGCACCCGCCTCCTTCCTCTGCCAGGTGGCTGCTGGTGGCAGATGTGTGACCTGGAGAAGGCTGAGCTGGTGGAGCGGGCAAGAGCCTCGGGGAGGGGCAAGACCCTGCAGTGCTCCTGGGCTGTGGTGCCCAAGTTCCCTGCCAAACTCCTTTAAGGCCCCCCATAAACACCCCTTAAACTCCCCCAAATCCCTTCCTGAACCCCTTCAGATCCCCTCCTACCCCCTCTAGGACTCATTTAATACCCCCCAAACACCCCAAATAACCTCCCCAATCTCCTAAGTCCCCTCCAGACCTTGTTGGAGAAGGGGCACATTGAAGCCTCTTCATGGGATGTCACATCCCTGAGGGCTGTCAGCATCAGCAGACGCTCCCCTGCATTTCCAGTCTCTCCTGCTCATCTCCTGGGCTTCAACAGGGGGCAGCAAAAGGGCTGGTGGTGGCATTAACCCCTGTTGGGCTCCTCTAGATCCGGACCCTGCAGGAACAGCTGGAGAATGGCCCCAACACGCAGCTGGCTCGCTTGCAGCAGGAGAACTCCATCCTGAGGGATGCCCTCAACCAGGCTACCAGCCAGATGGAAAGCAAGTAAGGCTGGGGTGAGGTGCAGAGCCTGGGGCAGACCTTGGCTTGACCACCCCCTTTCCCAAAGGTACCTCTACAGACTCCCCAACTAGCTGGAGGTAGAGGAGGCAATGAGAGAGGAAGAACTTGTTAAATGGCTTTTGGGGGCGAGCCAGGAGAAACAAGGATGTTCTTCCCAAGTGAAAGGGCAGGGAATCTTTCTCTTCTTTGGGGTCACCTGTGCTGATGCCAGAACCAACAAGCAGTGGAGGGGGGAGAAGGGATTAGAAGGCACTGTGGTGTTTTTCCCCCATAGGGGAGCTCGTACTCTCGAACTTGAGAAAAATGCAACTGGCTCTTTGACGGGGGTGATGCTGCAGAGAACAGACCCCAGCCCAGTGTGTACAGAACAAACAGGAGCTAGGTAGAAGAATTTCATGCTCCTTTTTATAGACAGTCTGAAATGACTGGTCATTAACAGCAGGCAAGTAACTACAGAGTGGACTCTAGCTGTAATGCTTCCTCTTGTGTCTGGGAACACAGATCCATGTCTCCTCTACTTCATAAGAAAGGAATGTCTCCTGTGACTGAAACAGGACTTTCAAAAAGTGATTTGTTGGCTCTTTCCACCCCCTCCCTGAAGGACCAGGAGTGTCCTAGAAACAGGCAAACAAAAAACTTCACAATTTCAAGTCCTGTATAAGGCCCACAGGAGGATGTGTTTCCCCCAACCAGCACCAGAGAGGCTTGGCTGGCCTGTGGGCTGAAGCAACCCTGCTTCTGTTGCTGCAGGCAAAATGCTGAGCTGGCCAAGTTGAGGCAGGAGTGCAGCAAGCTGATGAAAGAGCTGTCTGAGAAGTCGGAGGTGCTGCAGCAAGAGGAGCAGCAGAGGAAGAGCTGGGAGATCAAAGCAGCGGCCTCGGAGAAGCGAATTGAGCAGCTGCAGGTCAGGCAGGCGCTGGCAAACCCTCTCCCCTTGCAGAGATGGGTGGCTGAATGGCAGGGGTTCCATGCGCTTGGCCATGGAAGGGCTAGGAGGGAGATGAATGTCCGTGGTTGGGAAAGAAGCTGCCTGGCAGAGGCTTCCTAGTTGCTCTCTCCCCATTAGCTTGTCACATTCTGTGTGCCCCTTGTTTAGCATCACTATCAGAGCCCAGGGAGCAGGATGCCCTGGCTGAAGCCATTCTTCTGCTCTCTCTCTTAAACTCAGATAGTTTTAAGCTTGTTGCTCTCTCTCCCTAGTGTAGGAGACGGAGCTTGTGGCTTTTTTGGTTTCCAGCAGGGAGTGGCTGGGTTTGGGGTTTTTAGGGGTGTTAAAAGGACACCTCCCCAGCAGAGCCTCTGAGCACACAGAGGTTGCTGTTAGGCAGGCTTTACTCACACAAGGAAGAGCATCTTCTTGGGATATTGGCAGTGCTCCTGCTGGGATCCTGCTGAGATGTTGCTAAGCTGTGTGCTGGGAGCATTAATCCTGGTGTAGCAGACAGAGTGAGGGATGTCCCTCAGGAATGTGCTGTGGTCTCTGAATTGCTCTGGCCTCCTCAAGAAGGGGCTGTGGTGGAGGAGACCTTTATCTGCACATGCCACAATAGTTTTGTAGAGGAGTTCCTGGTGCAAGAGGCCTTCCATATCCTTGCTCTTAATTTTTTGTGTGCCTGAGGATGTGGTTCTCCTTTTGGTAGGCTGCATTTGGCTCCTGCTGCTTTTGCAAATGAGGAGCAAGGAGGGTGATGTGAGCACACAGCTGGTGTAATCGCAGGAGCTGCCTTCCTGCCTCAAAGCAGGAACTCCTAGACATACTTCTGTGAGAACACTGGGGCTGTCAGCTCGCTGCACACCTTAATGCTAATAAAATAAATCACTCTAGCTGGAAGACTCTAAAGTCAGGGATGTGCTTAAGCTGCTGGGGAGAATGTGTTCCACAGTAACACCTGCAGCTCTGAGCTGAGGATATTGAGTCATCCTCAAAAACCAGAGCAATTCAGCTTTCCTGGTGTTGCTGAAAGCATCCTTTGGACAGAGACAGGCCTGCTGGTTTACCTTTTCCTGTCCCCACCATGCAAAGCAGTTTTTCTCCCTCTGTAAGGGTGCCACTTGTACCTATAAAGCTGCAATTCATCCTTCTCCTCTTTCTCCTCCTCCTCCTTTGCCATCCCTCTCAAAGTGCCTGCCCTGGCCAGGCCTCTTCCTTGCTGATTTCTGTGATGGAAAATAAAAAGTGTTCCCTGGCCCAAATGGCACAGAAAATTCCTCCATGTGTGGAAGTGTGGTTGGGTGTCTCTGTCCTGCAAAGCCCCATGCCAGCACCTCTCCTTGCTGGGCTGGGGTGGTTTGAATCAGGGCTCTGAGAGGTTTTTCAGAGTTCTCCAGAGAGGAGGTTGGCCATGGAATTGGCCCAGACAATACCCAAGACATTTGGGTATTGTCTGCTTCCCAATATGAGGGCTGGCACAGGATAAAATGTGAGCACAATGCAGGGTGCTTGGTAAACGGGGGGAGTTTGGTGGGAGGATGACTTTAATCCCCCAAAACACAGCTTAAAAATAAGAATAAATGACACATTCAGCTTTGCTTCAAACTGGCTGGGGTGTCTGTCACAGCTCCAGGAAATCTTCTCTTGCTGCCATGCAGGCTTACCAACGGGAGGCAGAGGCAATGCTGCAGAAGAGGCTGGATGAGGTCAGCGACGAGCTCCGCAAAACCCAGAGCAGCTACAAGAGCCTGTTGGCAGATGCAGAAAAGACCAAAGGGCAGCAGCAGAGCATTGCTGGTGAGGAACTGGGATCAGCATGGGGAGGGCTGTAGGGCAGACTGAAGACTTTGAGAGTTTGCAGGAGCCAGTTGGGGCAGGACAGGTAGATCCAGGGATGAGTTAGGCTGCATGGTGTTGGTATGAGTAAGACATCCCAGGATGTTACTCCAACACCCCTCTCCTGTGCTGTCCTCCATCCCTGCCTGCCCTTTCTGTACCTCCTCAAAGTATCCATGGCCAAGGCTTCTTTGGCTAAGATCCTGCATGGACAGAGCAGGATGGGGAGTGTCCAGGTCTGTTTGCACCTGCCCTACTGTGTTTGTCACCCTTCCCTCCAGCAGAACTGCAGGCCAAGCTGCTGAGCTCCGAGGCAGAGGTTAAAAGTAAGCTGCTGGAGTTGGACAGTATGAAGGGGCGAATGCAGGATGTCAGCTCGGAAAATACAAAGCTTCTGGAGAGGATCAAGTCCATCGAAGCTCTGCTGGAGGCAGGGAAGATGCAGGAGGCAGAAAAAGACAGAGACCTGCAGGTTGTGTGCTCGTTTAATCGGGGTGGGAGGAGGGGAGTGGGTGACATTGCTTATACAATTCCTGATTTATCTTTGCTCGGGATCCTCTCTGGGATGCCACGTAAAGGGCTGACCTTGTCACATGCCTGGGGCAGGTAATCAAAGTGCTTTCTCTCTTCCAGGCAGCCAATGAAGCAGAAATGAAGCAGCTGCAGTCAAGGTGGGTTCAGGTGCACATCTTGTAGTGGCACCTCCAGCTTGCTGTCCATGTGTCCCAGGCTTCCTCGAGCACTGAGCCTGTGGCTGAGGGCTTCCTGCCTTCTAGGCAGTCTTGGGGCTGCCCAGCTGGGAAGTCAAGGTCAATCCTAGCCAGCCAACAGTGCTGCTTAAAATATTAATTAGCTGTGGTGCTGGCCCCATATAACAGCCAGTCCATTCTGAAGTAGAGCTGAACTGATGGCAGGCACATGAAGTCTGACCACTCGTACAGAGCAGGATGTTCTGCTGGTGTTGGTGCTGGATGTGGCATGTCTCTGGTCCAAGTCCCTGCTCAAAGCTGGGCCAACCAGAGGAAGTTTTTTTCAGATGTTTCCAGGTATCTCCAAGGATGGAGATTCACCCCCGCTATGAGTTCTTGTTCCAGTATTTGATAACCTCTTCCCCCACCGTCCAGCACAGAAAGTTTTCCTGGCATTTAACTGGAGTTTCCTACGTAATGAGTCCTGCCTATTGTTCCATGTCCATGTGCTGGGCACCTCCAGGCTCTGCATGGGGGGAGGATTTCTCAGATGCCCCCATTGCCAGCAAGCATCCAGCATTCCTCTAAAGGAAGGCAGCTGTTGAGTTGTCCTGAGGCTCCAAGAGAGTTGTATAGTTCTTCTCAAGGACCTGAACCTTGGTTTGCTCAAACTGAGGGTCCCTTCAGGGCAGATAGGGGATCTGAGGGTGTGGAGGGAACCTGCAGCTTTCTGCTGTCTAGTTGGCAGCCCTGATAGAGGGATGATACTTTGAAAATGCACAGCTTGAGCTCTCTCAGCCTAATGAGCCACGGATAGAAGCAGTCCCAGTTGTGCAAGCTGGAAATCCTGGGCTTTGCATCAGGTTGCTTCTTCCTCTTTGTGTGTGTGTACAGCTGGCCAGTTACGTGATTGCTTTTTATTGCTGGTAAGGGGGTAGAAAAGCAGATCCCACTCAAGTATTGCCATAGCTGTTGCTTTTGGTCCTCCTTCCTGTTTGTGTAGATCCCAGAATAGGCCAGGATAGGAAGGGCTGTGGTCTCCATCTCGGGAGCTTGCTGCCCGTGAGGGAGGTGACTGCTTAGGCTCACTCTTACATCCTGCCCTTCCAGACTCCAGGAGAAGACAGACCAGCTCTCAGCCTTGGAAAGGGAGGCTACACAGCTGCGGGAGGCAGTGGAGCAACAGAAGGTGAAAAACAATGTACGTGAGTGACAGACAACCCAACCCATCGTGGTCACCTGGCTGATGGCTCCAGGGTGTGGCCAGAGACTCTTCCAGCCCCAAGGAGGCCTGGAGGCACTGCCTTATCTGCCAGAGAGCAGGAATACTGCTGCCAGGCTGTGCAGCTGGAGCTGGTGGGCTGCCTGAGGTGACATGTCTGTCCCTTGTTCTCTTCAAAGGTTTAGGACCTGGTAAGCCAGAGAGATCCTACCCTGGTAGGGCCAAGATAATCTCTGAAAACGCTCCTTCACACCTTCCTGCTCCTCTACTCCTTATCCCTCTATTACAAGGTGGTGTCATTTTTATGGAGGCCACTTGCATCCCTGCACTTTGCCTGTGTCCCCTGCAGGCATCCTGAACGTGCTTCTGGAGCTCCTGCCCCATCCAGGGCACTGCCAGAGCAATGGGGTGTGTGGAGCCACTGGAAAGACTGGGGAGAAAGGAATGCTGGTGGGCATGGGATGGAAGACTCCTGACCAAACCCAATTGCCTAAGCAGAGGCTTTGAAATTCCCTGCAGTGCCAGCAAGCAGCTTTGTGGCTTTTGGCACGGCGTGTGGCTTATTGCCCTCTCTGTGTGGTCTCTGCAGGACCTTCGGGAAAAGAACTGGAAGGCAATGGAAGCACTGACCACGGTGGAGAAAGCGTGTGAGGAAAAGCTACTTGCTGCTACAAAAGCAAAGGTGAGCCTGGCATTTTCCTGATATTGGAAGGGAAACTTCAGCTTCCCCAAGCCACCAGAGAGGTCTGCCCTGGGTTGCCTGCCTGCTTAGGAACAGTGCTGGCCCAACTCTTCTATAGGCTTCTCCAAAATTTTTCTTGAGGGCAGTGAATCCCTAGTACTGGTCATAGTTGGGGAGCCAGAGAGATGGTTAGACTGGAAGTGATGTTTTTGTGGTTCCCAGCATCAGCAGTTTCCTGTGTTGGCTGGTTTCTCCAGCCCTGTAGGCACAGAAAAGCAGGACTAATGTTGTCAGTCTGGCCAGCAGGTGCCCAAAACCTCCATCCATTGCAGTTTGTCCCTATTTCAGGAAGAACTGGCCCAACAGCTGGATTCGCTCCAGACTCGAACCAAGAAAACGCTGCTCTCCGCCCTCCCAGGAGTAACCATGTCCTCACAGCAGGTGGGACAGATTTCATCAGCTCCCCCTAGAGCCTTCTCCACATGAGAAGGAGAGGTGTCTAAGCAGCCTCCTTCTTTCTTGTTCTTTTTTTTCCAAACTCAGGATTATGACACATGGCTACAGGAGTTTAAGGAGAAGACTGTGGGTGTGCTAAAGCAGCAGATGATCACAACAGAGCCACCAGTAAGCGAAGGCTGGAAAGTGAAGGGCCGAGGGTGTGCTGGAGGGTCACATGTTTCTTCTCATCTGTCTCTTTCCCCTCCTTCTCCTTGTAGGATTCAGCTCTGAAATTAAAAGAGGCAGAGGAAGCGCAAAGCACTTTACAAGCTGAATGTGAGCAGTACAGAACGATCCTTGCAGAGACAGTAAGTTCCTGTCCTTTTCATTGTCTTGGCTGCCCACTAGAAATCTCTGGAGAGGTCTCCTATCAGCCCAGGCTGTCCATGAGCATCCCTTGGTGTGTTGGGGGGCTGCCCTGTCATAGAATATTTGTTGGTGAGACGGAGGGATAGGATAAAGGTGAGTTTCTAGAGCTCTTCAGCCTAATTGTGTTGGAAACCTGGCTGGTCGTGATGGGATGAGGCACAGCAAGGGCTCTCAGAATAGGGATTAGGAGCCCCCAGTCCCAACTGATTCTGTCAGCTGTTTGGCCCAAATCCTTGGAGAGGCTTTGAGTATGCCAAGGCTTCCAGCCTTTACACTGCTCAGCCTAGGAGGAGGTTTTGGGCTCAGCTGAGGCTTTGCCCACAGGAAGGGATGCTGCGAAACCTGCAGAAGAGCGTGGAGGAGGAGGAGCAGGTGTGGAAGGCAAAGCTCACAGCGTCTGAAGAGGAGCTCCAAAAGGTGAGTGTTGGTGACACACCTGGGTTTGGTGCTCCTGGAGCTGGATTTCCAGGAGAAGGGGATCTGTTGGCTATAAATTGTTTGGTGGCCCTCAGTGTTCTTGCCAGCTGTGAACACCGAGACACAGGAACTTTCTTTTCTCCCCAGATCTACCCCTCCTGTCACCAAGCCAGCTGACAAAAAGCCCACCTCATGTAGAATCTTTCCTCTTGAATGCAGAACTGAGATTGAGCTATTTTCCATGGTCTGGCTGCTCCTCATCCATCGTATGGGGTTTTGAATTTAACTGGGAGTGGGGGAAGCTGTTGTACAAGAGATGTTTGATTTCTCAGCCCTCTGCTGGCTCCTGCAGCGCCAGCACTGCTGACAGCTGGTGTAGGATTGCACATGGTGATGTGGCTGATGATGGTATTCATAATGGAAAGAACATCTGGTGCCTAGGGCAGCTCCCAGAGCAATCCTGCCTCTCAGTGGAGAGGAGGTGAATTCCTCCTTTCCAAAAACTTCAGCATCTGTAGAGTCCTCTTCAAAAACCGGCTTGGCTTTAAGTGCTTTTTCTGGTAGCTTGGCCTCTTAATAATGAAATCCATGCCATTTCATTGGAAAATTGCTGCTTTCAAACCAAAAAGTGCTTTCAGCAGGAAGCTCGTGCTGAGTCTGGTGCCGGTCTCTTGTGTGTTGAAACCTGACTGCAGCCACCTGAAACGCTGCAGGCAGGAACTGTTGCCTTGCTCCACCATTTATGGCCTGTGTGTGTTAGACTTGTTCTCCCTGGGAAGGAGAGCTCCTATCTGGAGCTCTCCTTGGATAGGTACAGGATGAAGTGAGAAAGGTAGGAGTCAAATAGCAGCCAGTTTTTGATTGAGCCAAAGGTACTCACTGTCCTCTGATCCTTTCTGCTTCAGTCACACCTGCAGCTGAAATCCCTGGAAGGCGTGGTGGAGAAGTTGAAAGCAGATCTGCAAAGCACAGATCAGGTGAGGTGTTTTGGGGAAGGGAGGTCTCTGCACGGGTGCCAGAGAGGCACATGCTCTGCTTTGGGTTGGCTTCATCTCCTGACTTGGCTTGGAGAGGGCAGGCTTTAACCATAGGATATTTGGGATGTATTGGACCTCAATCAACCCACCCCTTCCTGCTTTCCTCTCTTTTAATGCAGCTAAAGGAATACACCTCTCTTCTGGAAACACAACTGGAAAATCACTTGGAGACAGCCAGCTCCGAGCGCCAGAACTACACAAAAGAAGTTGAAGCTGTAAGTGTGGAGGCTGCTGCCTTCTTCACCTTCTTCTAACCCTGCCTGCCCACCCATGCAGGTTTTGAGGATTTGAAGAGTGCCCTGGGCATCTGGGAAGTGCCTCAGGGATCCACGGCTTTGCAAAGAAGGAGAATGCAGATGGAGATGGTCGCTCCAATCTGGGTTTTAGACTCCTAAAGCCAAGAGTCATGGGCAAAGGTGATGGGGTTAGGGAGATCTCTGTGGAGCTGCTGTCTGCTGCTCCTGGGGGACCCGTGTGGTTTCTGTGGCTCAGGTGAGACAGACCTGTCCCATGGCTGTCTCTGCTTGAGCAGGCATTAGCAGGCAGGTCAGCATGTGATGGCACCATGACCTCTTTGGAAAGGTGTTGCATCATAAAAAAGCTTCCTTAGGCCAAAGAGTACAAAAACCAAGTGCATAAAAGGAGTCGTTTTGGTTTTTTTTTCCTTTCTTTTTCTCCTTGGCAGTTGAGGCAGCTCTTGTCAGAGTCCCAGGAGCAGCTGGAGGCAGCAAAGACTGAAACGCAGAAGCAGAGCAAAGAGCTGGCCCTGGTAAGAAGGGACCCTGGGAGATGCTCTGCTGAGTCTTTGGGGCTGGTTTGCAAAGCAGGTGTGGGGTCAGCACCTTTCCTTGTGTAGAGGGAGGTCCGAAAGGCACAGCCATTGCACGGGCAAACCTGATGCTGCTGGGGACCACACATTCAGAGGCGATTACTGGGACCCAGGAGAAGGTTTTTGTTTGCCTTTCTTGCTGTGATGGGGGTGGGAAGGAAGGGAGAGCAGCAAGGCTTGCTCAAGCTGGTGTGTAACAGAAAAATCCAGCTGCCCCACCACTGGACACTTGTCACCACAACACCACCCTGGGGCAGAGGTTTGCATGTCCATCCGTCCATCCATGAGCAGGCTGAGGTAGAAGCATTTTCTCTACACTCCTGGGAGCTGTTAAGCCTCCAGCTGCCCAGGTTAGATACCACTGTCCTGCTCTGGCAGAAGCTGAGGTGGTTTTCCAAGCATTCCAGCTCATGTGCAAGCCATGAAGCTGGCAGGCTTTATCTGTAGGCCCCTATGGGTCGTGTGAAGGCTGTGCCGTAGGAATATGTCACTGAGCCAGGCTTGCTGATCGTCCCTCAGGTCAGGCAGCAGCCCAGCACCTCCCCCCCACCCCATTAACCATGTATCCATAGGGAACATAGCAGTTGGCTTTCACCAGGCTGTTCCCCTTGGGAGCCCTCTGTCCTGGCATCAGGCTGGCAAGCTTTGGGAGATGCAGGCAGGACATGCTGCGAGCCCTTGGACCAGCACTGCCATGTGACAGTACCCTGTGGGGTTCAGAGTCTCCTCAGAGGAAGGGGACAACACCCTGACAAAGCTGTGCTGGGATCCCTTCCCAGCCAAGGAGAATTAGGATTACAGAGGCTTCATAAATCTTGCTGGAGCTGGGCTGAGGGCATTAGCAGCAGCTGTTCCCTTCCAGGCTGACACCCCTCACCAGTGGCAGTGCTCTGTATTTTCCTTTAATCCTGTTAAGTGTGGAGCCTTCTCCTAGTAATGGGGTCTTGCCAGGCACATCTTTCTCTGTGGGATGCCTCATCTCACATCCCAGCTGGAGCTGCCTGAGGAGCAAGCAAAACTGGGCGGTGCTAACCAGGCCCCAGGCTCACCATCAGCAATCTCCCAGCCGAGGGGGGATGCTGGTACCTACTGCCCTTTGGTGCCATGGGGAAAGCTTCTGCATTTAATTCTCCTATCCAGCCCTCTCTTGATGATGTCCCTGCTAGCTCATTTCTTGAGTCTTATTAAAATTTCATTTCTGGATGTTTTCCCCTCTTCTCAATGCAGTTGAAAACCCAGCTGGAGCAGAATGAAACACTGGCAGAGAAGGAGCAAATGCTGCGGCAAAAGCTGGCACGGGAGCTGGAGGAGGTGGGTGTGGGTGAGGAGGATACCAGGGTTTGCAAAGCCTTTCTGGATTCTTGGCTGCTAATGAAGCCCAAGAATTATTTTGAATTAATCTGAAGGCTTTACCCCATCACTGACCACACCTCAGACATCACTGTGAGATGTTCCCTCCCACATCTGAAGGACCTTCTTACAGCAGCTGTGCTAAAGTCATGTGGCATCACTGGCCCCTCAAATTCAGCTGAGTCCCCCCATGTCTTTTGCCCTTAAAGGGTGATGGGCCTTAGCTGGATTTCCTGCTGCTCCAAGTGGGAAATGCCATCTCCCTGGTGGATGCTGGATCAGCACAAGCAATGTGTCTGTACCACCCAGCTCCAGCAGGACACATCCAGTGGGCACTCAGGGATGGCAGAAACAGGATCTGTGGGAGATGCTGGCACCGTTGGCTTCTGTGCTTATTAAATGTGTCCCTTTCCAGGCCCAGAGCTTAGCACGCAGCTTGCAAGCAGAGCTGGAAAAGCTGAGACTGGCTGAACATGCAGCAGCTTCAGACAAGGAGGAGGCCCAGCATCTCAAGGTGAGTTGGCTGTGCCACGACAGCAAAAGTCACTTCCAAGCAAGACTAGGGGCACGATTTATCATTTCTGAGGATTGGGGAGCAAGGCCCGTGGTTACCCTGCAGGAGAGGGCTGAGAGCTCCCCTGTGGCTAAAGGACAGCAGGGCCACAGCCACTGCATCCCTGCAGGCCAGGATCAGTGTGAAGTCCTGAGCAAACACAGGCTGGGCTTTTCACACACTGGGAAACCATCCAGTCCTAGCCCATAGCATCTCCAGGGAGCCAGAGAGAGCTTTGGGGGGTGCTTGTTCTCCCTGTTGAGGTGGGAACTGGGTGTTCCCCTGGCCTGTGGTCACTGAGACAGCTTGATGCAGACCCGAGGTGGCCTGAGGTGCTTTGAAGGAGAGGCTCAGGCAGATGCCTTCTTTTTGACTGCCATGTAGAAAAGACTTGAAAAAGAAAAAAAATTAACAAAGGACCTGGGCTAGGCAGCAACCAAACTACAGGAGCTACTGAGGGTTACCCAGGACGAACTGGCCCAAGAGAGAGAAATGGTGAAGAAATTGAACAGCTTCAGGAAAATGGTACTGACCCTTCCCTGCTGGTGGAGGCCCTGGGGCAGTGTGCAGCAGGCAGGGTTTTCAATAGCAGAGGCAAGGTGGTCCTTCCTGCCAGAAACCATGTGGGTGGCTTTTGGGAAACTCTGAGACTACAGGAGATGGTGGCCAAGGTCCTCCCTGCGCCATAGGGAAATGCTTTGGGCCTTGAGCTGCCATGAAAATAAGGGTGAGGCCTAGTTGAGTAACTCATTTCTTTTTTCATTCTCCAGGAGAAGGAGGACAGTTCAAAGGAAGGGACTTCAGTTTGATGAGTCTTCACCCTGGACCTTACAGTTAACTTACCAAAATGCCTTACACATTCCTAAAAATAAAAATTTATGCTAAATTTACTGTAGATAAAAGATACAAACCATTAGCGACCCAAAACATAGTTTTGAAACTTCTGGGTTTTTTTAATGTTTTCTTTTAAAACAAAAAACCAACCAGTAAACACTGCAGTTTGTAAGAAAATCTTCATACTGTTTTGTACAACTCTTCATTTCCTGGGAAGCTGCTGTGGCCACACCGGGCACATGCTGGGGCTTCACCCTCCTATTCCAGCAGAACCCACCAATGTGTGAAAAGGGAAGACTGTGTACATCAACCAGTGCAATTATAATTATATATTTTTTGCTTTTTTTGTTTTCTTTTTTTTTTTTTTTTTTGAGTGAAAGGAGTGTGAAAGTAAGACCCAACATGGAAGGATGCCCTCTTGGGTGGGTGGCTCTTGGCACGTGTATTTCTGGGTGTTGATGCAATTAAAATGATGTAGTGAAGAGAGCTTATCCTTGCTTTTTTTTTCTTGGAGGTTTGTTTGTTTGTGTTGGGCTTTTTACATTTGCAAGCCAGGTAGGGCTTTGGGATTGCTGGAGAAGGACTCTGCTTTGGCCAGGAGCATATTCTTTATTTCCCCTTTGCTGGCTGTGTCACAGAAATCATCTCCTGGTTTTGATCCACTACAAGCAATGGAGAGACAAAATTTCTTCCCACTGTGTTTTTCTACTGATGGCACGGGGCTGGCCTCCCTGTGTGGGGTTTGGCAGAGGGATTGACACTTTTGCTGTGGCAGTAGGGACATGCTGGGGACAGGGACCATTCTTCCTGCTTGCTTTAAACCTTAGTGCTCCCCTGTAATCTGTGCCTGTGGGTGCTGTGTGGTGGTGGTTGCCTTCACTTCACTGTCAGGGTCTCCAGCCCTCTACTTTCCCTTGTTGCTTTTCTTTTTTTTTTCCCTTTCCTTTTTTTTTTTTAAATTGTTCTTTCATTTTTCTTTTTTCATTTCTTTTTCATTTTCAAGCTGGTTTCTTAGGAAATGGCAGAGGCCACATGACAGCCTGTCTCCCCACAATAAAGCTGCTGAGCCCAGTGCTAGTATCAGCAGATTTTGAGAGGGGAGGAAAAGGCCCCTCGCTCCCTCCAGTGTGTGCCAAGAGCAAGGCCAGGAAGGAGGATGAGGGGCAGGCCTGCTTCCATTTTGTTCCTGGAGAAAGCCAGTGTGTGACCAACCCCTGTACTGCACACCAGAGACTCCGCAGGATTGGCACGTCCTGTCCCTCCCTCAGCACTGTGGCTCTGGGGACGTGATGAAGGGTGGGGGAGAACTCTGTGTGACTCAGCTGGGACCAGGTAAGAAAAAGGGCCAAGAAAGCAGGGAGCTGAGAGCCACCCCTGCCCCACGCTTCTCTGTGTCCCCCACTCCCTGTCCCAGCCCAGGTGGCAAGATGGGGCTGCTCTCTGCATCCCAGAGGGACAAATTCCTGAAACAGACCTTTGTCCAACAGCCAGGATTAGCCTGTGGTTTATCTTCCTGGACTTTGTGGCACATGTAGAGGAACACATGAGTCAAGGGCCATGGTGCCCTCAGCCTGTCAGCACTGTCACTTGCCCCGGCCTAGCATGCCTGACCTATTGGATTGAAGCTCTCCAAAAGTGAGGGAATGCCTGCATGGTATCAGGATTGCACAAAACCCCCACCCAACCCACAGGCTGAGAGCTGTCAAGCTTGGCAGGGTGGCTCTCACCACGGGGAGAGAGGGCCCTGCAGCCACAGGTGCCGGGAAGTGACACAGTTCCTTTGGTTTTACACTTTTTTGCTTTTGTAACAATTCTTTATTGTGAGTTCCTGTTCACAGACAGCAGACACCCCCACTTGCCCACAGAAGCAGTAACAGACCCCAAAACAGCCAGAGCAGGAAGGGAGTCAATGTTCCAAATGCACCACAGAGCAGACTGGCCCCAGTGGAGCTCCAAAGGCTGCCCCAGAGCAGGTCCAGTGTCCCCTGCCCCAGGGCACGATACCCTTCTGACACACAACAAGCTGCTGTGTTAGGAAGAAAGAGAAGGGCTGTCCTTGTGAAGCACAGCTGAAATAAAATAACTTTTTGGGAAAAAGAAATTTAGATTTTTTTTACACCTGGAATGGTACTGTTGCCATTTTTTAATTCCCTTTGGGCCATGATGGAAAGGGAAGGACATCCTGAGGGGCCAGGAGAAAGACACACCTTGCCTAAGGCACATGGAGCTGAGGCCTGGCCAGCCCCTGCTCTCCCCACAGCTGGTGGGATTTTGCCATGTGCCCACCCAATGTCACCTCCTTTCCTCCAGGAAAGCCACCCAGGCTTGGTGCTTTCAAGCCATGACTCACAGCAGCCCCAGCACTGCAGGCATGTACCTTTATTGATAAAGATCAAGAAGTTGCTCAGCTGGAGAGACTTGGAATAAGAACACTGGATCCTGCTGATTCAGCTCTGCCTGGAATTACCTTTCAGCCTGGGTACCTAGGCTTATGAAGGCACAGTTGAAGACATTCAATTTAACCTTTGTTGTAAATTATATTTACACTGCCTACTGTTTACACTTAGGCCTGAATTATCAGTCTCCATTTCCTGTTCTCATCTTCTCACAAGCCCAACGGACAAAAATGGCTTTTGGGAAACCACTACCTGCATGTGGACTTCAAAATGTTTGCACTAGCTGGGCAAGTCCTGCTGAGCTTGTGTGACTGAGCTGCCTCCCTCACCTGAACTCTTTCACCTTTTTCTTCGTGTATCCCCTGTTAGGAAGTTATTTCTCCCACCAGAAACCAGCCAAGCTGTAGGAAGCATTCACGATGTTGTCGCTCCCTGTTTGCCTTCTGCCTTTTCAGAAGGTCTGGGTGATTTGGGAGAAAACAAAAACAGTCACAAGAGTTTCAACCCCTCAAAAAGCAGAACAAACAACCCTGAGAGAGGAGGCAAACCCCACAGCACCACAGCTCTGAGGATTAAGAGTTGCTGTTAGTTCTGGAGCACAAAGATCAATACACTTTGGAACTTCTTTTGAGGGTCCCAAAAGCAGCCAGCCTTATCAAGCAGCTGAAGCTATGGCACCACACCCAGCCAAGGCCCAAAGTGTCACGTCTTATCACCCAGTTCTGGGACTAAGGTACTTTGAACCCAAGTCCTTGATCCAAGGGCTTGCACATTGTGGGAAATGCTCTTCTACCTCACAGGTCTGACATCCTTCCTCTTTTGCAGTGTCTCCTGCTCCATTTTGTGACCAAGGAAGAAAATCACAGGGAGAAGTGACCACAGTATCACCTGGGTTTGATAAAGATGCCTGCAGCCATCGGCTATCAGCTGGATCTTGGCTAGGAGTTGCCTATTTGTCAGGCAGCACCACTCCCAGTATGTCACACTGGTTTCCTTATCTCCCCCTGGACTTTGGACAGAGATCAGTGCTGCAGCCACCTGGGTGAGGAGGAGCTGTTTATGAGGATCATTACACACTTGGGCAAGCCCCTACTTGATGGGAAAGACACGCTAGAAGTCCTAGCAGAATCCAGGTCAGTTTGCTTTGCTCAGAATCAGGAAACTGCACTCCAGTGGTTCCTGTTGCATCAGAAAACCTTGTGCTCCCAGCCCTGGGACCCACACGGGTGCCAAGTCAGAGCAATCAGTCAATGCCTGTCTGTAATGAAGGGTTTTCACCACACAGCCTGGCCAGAGAGGGCACAGGCTGAGTTAGCAATGGCCCCATTTATACCTGGTCCCCAGACACAGCAGCACAGTGCTGGCACCGCTCTGCCAGGAGTTGAGGAGACACTGCAGCTTTCTGTCCCTGCACAGCTGGGAACAGCCCGGGAAGGAAGGGCCATCCTGTGGCTGCCCAGGCTCCATGGGCCAGGCCAGAGGAAGCTCCCTCAGTCCTCACAGGGAAGGCAGAACACAACAACCACCACATGGCTGGGCTCCTGCTGCTCAGACTGCGAACAGGGAGATGGCTCCCAGGACGGCCTCCAGCCAATGGGAATTTGGGGCCAAAGCCTTAAAGGCAGAAAGAGGTGTGGTTTGGGAGCTGGAGCCTGCAGAATGCAGGGGGAGGCAAAGCCAAAGAAGGGAGCACACTTCTTTTTCGACAGATCCCTCCAGCTTCTCCAGCAATTCCTTCCAGGCTGTTTCCTCCCATTCCTGTTCCCAAGAGCAGGGCAGATGCTGCAGAAGGCACAGCAGCCCCCTTAGTGTTTACCCAGATCCGTAAGTGCCAGCCCCACTGCAGGAGGGCTGATCCCGAGGCTGGAGAGCAATCAGTCACTGACCCAGGGGAGGGAAAGCCCATTTATTTAGGCTATTCAAATTTGGCACGCACAGAACATACCACAGTAATGCACTGGAGGCTAAGGGTTTTGTTTGTTTTTTTTTCTTTTTCTCTACAGACATACAAGAAAACTCTATGCAACTCCCATGTACACATTACACAAAGGAAACAGCTTTAATCAACCACTGATGAAACATGGAAGCTTTTAAGATCTCTGCAGCTGGCACAGGAATGTTCTCTACCCCCCATACAAAAGGCATTTCAGGTCAAACTTTCTAGTAGGTGATATTTCCATGCATTTCTACAGAATTAAAGAAGCTAACAGACAAAAAGCCCAGATCAAGCCATATTAGTCAGGCTGATTGGTTCTACTAAGTTAAATCAATAGTAATTATGGACAAATGGACCAAGAGACCAAAGACTGGGGCTGAAAATACCATTTTTTAAATTGTGGTTCCTTTTCATTTTACTACCCATAACTGGAGAGCTCTGATACAAGAATCTGCGTTTATAAGAGCCTCAGAAGCATCTGATCCATTAGTAAGTGTTTATTAGAGAAAGGTAGTTCTAAATTCCACTATGTCAACAGAAAAAGCAATTTCTATAGAATTACTCAGGAGGAAAGAGATCTCAAGACACTTCATAACAAGAAAATTGAACCTACAGAACAAGTGAACCTTTAAATATTATTACTGCACCGTGAGTTTACAGGAGAGCAGATTAGGACTATTTCTCCAAAAAAATTGTCTGTTTTATGTCTAGCTTCATAATTAGGCTTTTTTAGTACAGCTCTGCAACTGCAAGCACTAAGAATTTAACCCAGTTTTGGTGCTAACAGGTTGCTGCAGCTGACGTTAAACTACAGGTTTTACATTTTGTCTTAAATGGTTACAGGGGAAAGTTTTTGAATTTCACTTGTTAGTATTTAGAAAAGCAAGAACAGGAACCAGATCGTTCTCACCTCTCCACCTTTCATGATACACTGCTCAAAATTTTGGAGACCTTTAGTGTTAATCCACTGGGGACAGTACTGGGCTGGACAACCAATGCAAATATTAATACACCAAGATAAATCCTTAATTTCATTTATTTAGGGTCATTTGTACATACAAGCTACATCTCCAAAATCTAATTTATTCTACAAGACAGCTTCCCTACTGTTAGTGAAACCCTTACCTAGAATGTTTGCTTTATATAACTGATCTAGTAAAACATGGAATGCTTGTAGAGTTGTGGCACTGTATGACATCTACACAGGACTTCCTTCAAAAGCTACGACTAGGGAGCCTCCTAGCTTCTCAGCAATGCAAGCTCGGTTCAGGTCCTCTGGCCCATTTGCTTGGCATTCATGCTTTATGCCTAAAAAAAGAGGCAAAACACTCAATAATGCAGTATTTCAACATGCTGGTAAGCAATCAAGGAAACATACCTGGTAGTAATATTAGAAGAAGCAATCCAATCACTCAAGCAGACAAGTCCTGCCTCAGCTTAGGGAATTTGACGGTTTTTCCCTGACACATCCCAGGAGACATCTGGCTGCACACCAAATGTCACTGAAGGGACATGTAGGGAGAAATTTGTCACTAGCTCAGTGCTCAGACTGTTGGCCTTTCATGGCAAGCTCTTAAGAGTGAATCCCTCATTTCTTGTGCTGCCCTGGATACAGCAGGGGAGGGAGCTCCAGGCAAGCACACAGAGAGGGCTCACTCAGCTCCTGCTGGCTCTGCAGAGGTGGCTGAAAGCATCACACTGCGACCCTGAGAGGCACAGAGCGAGAGCTGAGCTACGCAATCAACAGCGCTTTCTTTTACTTTTTAAGGCTGGAGAGCCCAACCCATGTCTGCCTTATATGGTGAAAAGCAGAACTTCCTCATTATTTATTTTTCTCAGCTTCCACATGTGCAGCACACAACATTCTCCCATAGCAGTCCCAGTCCCTGGGCAAGCCATCCTGTGAAGGCTGGCACTGCTGCACAACAATCCTGTCAGTCTTACACACTGCAAGACTTCAGCCCAGTGCAGCCTGATCAGCTGAAGAGTGCTACCTGGCCGTCAGCCAGACTGACTCACTACAGCATAGGAAGTTTTTAACAGACACAGGTATGAAAGTGCTCTGTCACTGAGGCAGCTCTGCATAAAATCCAGCATTGTGTTATCAATCTAACAGTTTCTAGCCTGCGTGGTGCAAATGTGCTTCTCCATATGGTCCATCACATATTGCAAAACCTGCTCTTGTCCTGAGCACTGTCCTAGTGCCTCTCTAATTTTGTCAGATAATGTAAATTTGAGCCAGAGTTCACTTTTAGCTCTGTCACATGACACTTCACTTCTCACTAGTATCTCAAAAAAACAACAAAAAAAGCCCCAAATCCTAAACTAATTAAGCCATGCAGTGCACTCAAGGGACACAGCAGAGTTAGGAGCATTAACTGTATTACATACCTTGAAACTTCTTTTTGATTGCATCCTTGGAGCTTGCGTAGATCATCTTACTTTTGAGAGGTGCTTGTTCTGGTGCCCTAGTGAGAGACACCAGAGTGAAATTATGACACTGATTATCCATCCCAGACAGAAGCAGTATCCTACCCACCATGGACAAGCAAAACATTTCATGGCTCCAGAATACAGGCACCAGACTGCCATTTTCCCAGCCTGGGCAATACAAACGCTCAGAGACCTTCCCCACAGAGCCTGGACTAAATGTTAGGAATGAGAGAGTTGGGAAGGTGGCTTACCACAAGAAAAACATCAGCTCTTCTTTTTTGGACTCCTTGGTCTCAAAGCTTGCATCGTACAAGGCATAGCGGCAATCCTTCTCCGGAAGCATCTGCACAAAGTGCTTGAAAGGGTCGGTGACTGTCACTCCAACATCTCCCACCAGAATCTCTTTGCCTTCCTCCACAATAATGCACTTTTTGTCTGGACTGAGGCAGAAGATGACAGCCTTCTTCCTCTTCTTGATTTCCTCCGGCGTGGAGCACTTCCTCACTTTCATGTCATAGAAGATACGGCACACCTCATCAGCCACTTGTACTCCGGAGGCCTGCAAAGACCACAGCAAACAGCTTCAGGCCTTCCACCTCTAATTTTCCCAACTACATTATGGCACTGCCTTAAATCCAAGGCTAGAAGCCAACAGACTCTTGCAATAGTCACTTGTGGCAGAAAAGGCTGCAGACCCCCTTTTCCAAAGCCAAGCAAAGAATCTCGAGTCTCGCTGCTGCCCACGGTCATCTGCCAAACCAAAAACCTTTCCAAAGAAGGCACAATCCCACTTAGACATTGCTTTGGGGGAGTTTTACAGGCATGCCACCCCCTTGTTTCTTTGAGATTCAGTTGTGGCAGATCCTCTGGCATTACACCAGCTTTATTTTCTTCCCTGTTTCAGGCTGGCTGGACAAGCCCACAAGGATCTTCTGTTCAAAGTTTCCCAGCCATTTCCAGCATGCTTGCTAGCTGCTTTAGGAAAAGAGGTAAATCTGGCCAAATTCCATACTTGTCACATGAACTTAGAGATCAAGGGAAATGTAGTGGATACTGGAATTGCAGTGGTAGTTTTTAGCTGAACAAACCAACTTTGGGAAGTTTCTCTGAATTCAGTATTTCAAACAGAGA
>PYHW01010406.1:166327-203539 GCA_013186435.1 Turdus rufiventris | reverse complement strand
AAAGGCTGTTATCTTTAGACAAATGCAGATAGCGGGCCTGGAGGGGAGGCACTCAGATAATGTGTGAGGGGCTGCCACAACGGAGATTTTTCTGGGAGTTCAACCAAACTTTGGAAGTGTGTCAGAGAATAGCCCTGTGTACATGTTAGGAATTGCAAAGTGGAGAAATCTCCAAATTTAAAGATACTCTTTCATTTAAGAACACAAGCCCCCAGTTAAATTTTTGTGCCATGAAAACTACCCTGGGGACATGGCCCACAGCAACATTACCCATTGATGTGGGCCATCCATCTTCCATCTGCCATTTCTGTTGTCCCTGTCTTTATAGGCTTGATCCTACAAATCTTACCAATGAATACAATGGGGAATTTTATCTTCTAGTCCCACAGACACAGAGCTGTTCATATAACTCTCCAACTGGACAGTGGCCTGGCTGACTGTACTTTACAGGATCTCTGTGCCCATATAGGTGGCAAGAAGCTTTGGCTGGAGGCTACAGAACACTTATTTTTTTAACAGGAACACTTGTATTTTCTGCACATATGCACATATTGTAATGCCTAGAGTTGTAAAAGTGAAGCTTTCATGTTTGACAACTGTATTTTTGAATGGAGAAAGAGACATGAGAGATGTCAAGAGAAAGGGCAGGGGATGAATGGCAAAGCAAGTTCTGGAGAAATGAGTAAGCCTGCTATCATAAAAACATATCACCAACCCTGAGTGAAATTGAGACATGGACAAAAAGGCAGATGAAAATATGTTGGATATTGCTCAAATATCAACCACAAAAGAAGATGCTAAACCACTATTATTCTAGTTATACTGATGACACACAGTATTACAAATTTTTGCAATGTTATAATGAGTCTTCTGTTTCTTGGTAAGTTCTTTAATTACCAGCTTCTTTGTTTATATGGTTATTCATGAATTTCTGTTTTATAATTTTTTCTGTACCTCTGATAAAGCAAGATAGTTGCACTCTTCAGAAATGCAAAATGCAGCTTTATTTCATGTACCAGGTGCCCTTTATTAATCAGCTGTAGAACATAATTTTTTGCCAAACCTTTTTTTCCTCCTTATAATTGTTTTGTTTCAAGTCCTGATTTTGTGGAGTTTGGACTGGCAATAGTCAACAAATGCTGCTTGTTTCTGTTTGGGTGTCTGCAGGCGATTTTGGTGGCGTTCATTCTGGGGCTTTGAGCAGCCTGGCCTAGTGGAAGATCCATGCCAGTGGGGTTGGAGTGAAATGATCTTTGGAGGTCCCTTCTAGCCCAAGCCATTCTATGATTATTTCTCTCATTACAAGAACAAGCCCAATGTCCTGTCAGTGTTAGCTCAGCTCTTTGCCAATTGCAATTTTTCCATGCTAGATATTGCCAGCATGCAAGCAGCCTTTCTCTTTCCATTACAAGGCAAGCTGTAGATATTCAGGTGCAAAACCTCCTCCTCTCTCAGCCTAACAACTCCGGGAGGCCTTAAGCTGGCTCCCTCATGCTATATTAAGTCCTGTCTTTCCAAACTTAGGGTTCCTGATGGGACGAGCGACATAATGTTGGTGTTTTTTGGAGAAGCGAAGTCATCCGTCTGGGAAGCCGCCTCGGCCCCTCGAAGACGAGATGAGGCAACACCAGCGCTGCGGAGGCAGAGGTAGGAAATTACTCAAGGTGTTTTGTGCTGGGAACGACACCGGTAGCCTAAAATGGCCTGTGGCTTTTGTTTTCCCTTCGCGATAGAGGGAAATAAGCACAAGAATAACCCACGAGGAGGGGTAAGTCTGGAAAAAGCCTCCAGCTTCCCGTGCGGGAAAGCATCCTCCTCCTTCTCCTCCACTTTACCCCCATTCCACCCCGCTGACCCTGTGGAAGACCTCGGCCACCGCCCCACCGCCGCTGAGGGCACAGGGTTCCGACCGGGGCGGGGCAGCCCGGGCTCGGCCCCAAACACGGCCCGGCCCGCCCCGCCCCGCGCCTTTAAAATGGCGGCGGCGGTGAGGGAGAGCTGGCAGAGCGCAGTCATGGCGGTGCAGCGGGTGTCTGTGGTGCTGCTGCTGCTGGCAGCCGCCCTGCTCTTCTTCGCTGGCGCCGTGCAAGCTGGCGCTGTCCGCCCGCGGCTGTTGGGCGCCCCGGAGACCATCGATGACCCTGAGAACGATGAGGGGCTGGAGCGGGCTCTGCAGTTCGCCATGACGGCGTACAACAGGGCGAGCAACGACATGTACTCCAGCCGGGTGGTGCGGATCATCAGCGCTAAGAGGCAGGTGAGCGAGCGGGGCTGGGAATGAGGCCGGCCGCGTTCCTTTGGAGAAAGGGCAGACCGTGAGCCTGAGCGTCTCTGCAGGCTGTCGTTTTCTTCCTCACAGAAAGTGAATAAAAGCCCCATTTCATATCTTAGCTTCTCAGTCTCAGTGACCTTGAGTGCTGCGCGCTGTGAAGGAGCCGGTGGCTTCCCGGCGCTGCTCGCGAGTTAGCACGCCTCTGTTTATTGCTGAGGGAGCTGCTTTGTGCGACATGTTTACTTGGATTTTTGCCTCCTGTTTCTAAGGAGGTGCCAAGTGCCTCTGTCGTGGAGGTTGCCACATAGCATTCCGTCTGTGCTTGCAGTCTGTTTTCCATCATGTAACAGGAGCACTGCCTGCCTCTCTGCCAGAAAGCCCTTCTCCGTGTGCTGTGAGTAAAGTTCCCTCTGCTGACTTGTCTTTTTCCAGATCGTGGCTGGAGTCAAGTACATAATGGAAGTGGAGATTGCCCGGACAACCTGCACAAAGCCAGCAACTGATATCCAGCGTTGTGCGTTCCATGAGGAGCCCCAGATGGCCAAGGTAGGCTCCAGGGCACAGCCTGCTGACACCCACCCCTCCCTGTTTCCAACCCCATCCCCCTGGCTGGCTTCCTTCAGGTGGCTGTGGGCAGCGTCCCCTGTCTGCCTCAGCCCATGTCAGAGACCTTGTGCCTGTGTTCTTAATGAGCCAAAGCAAGGTTTGCCCTTGCAGAACTTGTCTTGCCTGTTGATGTCAGAGAAGGCAGGGCCTTTTGGCTGTTTTTTAAATGGGCCTCAGGCTAGAACAGTGCATCTGTCTCAGTCCTCTTAAGAAGTAGTCTTGGTCTGGATCAGAAGGGTATGTGAGGAAAGTCTGCCAAGCCTACAGCCTCCTGGCTCTCAGTCTGAGGTCCTCAGTCCCCACAGAATTCTCATCTCTTCTTTCCCATGGTGATGTAAACATACTTGGCATGCTTTCCTGTATTGCTGCAAATAGAACTTTGGGCAAAGCACTGCCCAAAAGAAGCAGATCACCCCATCTCTCTACGCCCACCAAGCAGTTACACAAGCATTTTGTAATGAGTAACAGCTTTTTGGGTGGGAGCACCAAACATGTCTGCCTTCATCTGGCCTGAGTTTTTTTCCATAGTGCTTCATTCCTTCTGTTGATAGCCAGCAATAGAATGTATGTGCCTGTTGTCCCTGCATGTGTGAGAGGGGTAGCTGCACGTAAGAGAAACACAAAACTGGTGTGCACCATTATAGCAATTTCAGTGATTTGACACAGGTACACGTGGCTTAGCTGTGCCTGTGGGCTTATGTTTGAGTATTATCCATGCTGAAAGCTTTCCTCTCTGAGTGGATAAAGGAGCTAACCTCTGATCCTCAGCAGTACTGGCTGCTTGGCTCAATTTCTTAGTGTTTATCTAAGAGATGTGACTCACTCTGAGCACAAGAGTGCTGTTCCAGAATACTTGTCTGGAGAGGGCAGATCTAGAGAGCCACAGGAGTGAAGAACAGTGAAGAAATTGCACTGTTTCATGTTCTTATTTTCCTAACTACTTTTTTTCTTTCTCTCTTTAGCACACCATTTGCAAGTTTGTAGTGTTGAATGTTCCTTGGCGAAACCAGGTGGAGCTGTTGGAGAGCAAGTGCCAGCCTATCTAGATTCCAGCAGAGACCAGCAACCAGCTGTTCAGATTTAAAAGAAAAAAGCAATAACACAAATTGAGATGGGCTTTTTTAATGCCTGTAACTTGGCTACTGACATATGCTTGTGCTATGCAAATTAAACCATGTAACTTCACTTTTAAAGCACAGTATGATCTCAACTTTTTCTTCTTTGGAATTATTTTAGAGCAGCTGTTTTGGTCATCTACAGCTTTCCCAATAAATGCACTACAGCATCAGAATTCTTATTAAAACCCTTTGGTTATAGGTTGACTACTGTAAACATAAAAACTTAATAATTGCCATGATGTGTGGTGTTCTTTCATCTTCTGTCTTGGGGGGAGGGTTTGCTTTTAGTTGTCACCTATGCTATCCTTCCCAAAGAATGGGATGAGAAGGAATATTGGGTCCTGATCACAGAGGAGACAAACCATGTCTGCCTGCTTGTCCCTTAGCCTGGCCTGTGATTTTGAGTAAAAGATGGAAGCCTTAGCTGTTTTCAGTGAAGGAGCTCTGCTTTTGAAATCTCTTGATCTTGAGAAGATTAGCTGAAGCTGATCCTGTGAGTGCAATGAGTTTTGGCTGCTCTACTGTTCTGTTCTAAAGTTGTAAGGAAGGAGGATGCTCCCCTTGAAAAAATTACATTTTCATTTAGTAGGGGAGGTGCCAAGTCAGGAGACAGTCTCACGAGTGGGTGAAGGTACTGTGGTGAACAATGGGGGTGCTTCTTGTTTTTTCACAGTCCTGATAAAGTAGGAAATTAGCTTGTGGTTTTTGCTTTTCTGTATTTTGAAGTAAACCTTTTCCTTTTGGTGTAAATCTCACCCATGGATACAGTGAGTCCAGCTCCTTGGGAGTGCATCTTCTGTGGATTGTTCTCCCTTCCAGGGGAAATGCCACTTCACATCATTGCCAGGGTTTGCCAAGCTTGCAGTGAACACTAGGCAACACCTCGATTCGTGTTCTTGGGAGGATGAGCTGGTTGCCTGGCACCAAAGATCTGCATCTGGGTTATGCTCAGATCCAACAGGAATAAATCCCCATTTTCCCTCCTTGTCATCCTATTCTCAGTGCTCTGCATGATGGTGGCCTGTTTTTTCTTGCCAGCCAGGTCAGTGACTGCATGTTTCCATCTGCTGACCCTGGAAATCTGGGTCAGGCTGCTCAGATGCCCTCAGTTGTCCTTCCCTAACTCCCCAGTTCATACATGTTTATTTCCTGGCCTCCATCTGCACAAGGCAGGGGTGAAGGGATTCCCTCACACTTTAAGTGAGTTTACCTCTGTTAATCTTTTATCCTCTTGGCTTGAGGATGGGTGATTGCAATGGTCTCCTTCAAAAAGAGTCTAGGCAAGCAATGAAGGTGCAGGTAGATGTAAAGAGGCATTTCTAGCACTTTGTTGTGTTTATTAACCAGCAGCTCAGAACAGAATGGGGGAAAAGAGTGGCTCTGGCAGAGAAGATGGGAGTTTGAGTGTTAGGAGCTCCTGAATTGGCAAGTGTTGCATTTTCCTGTTGAAATGGCAGTGACTAAGGGAATAAATGAGTGGCACAAACCTACCCCATGCTCACAAGCTGCTGAATATCAGCCTTAGTGATTATCCCACCTGGAGAAGTGCCAAAAAAAGCCTGACCTAATTTAAACGCCTTCTGCTGTGGGCTGTGTTACTTAGCATTTGCAACAGGCTAAGAGCATTAGTGGCAGTTCCTCTGCCAAGTGCATTTTTCTTCTTGGGTCTTTTTGCTTGGCTGGCTGGCAGTGCATTGGGCCAGCTGAACACCAAGCCCTCATTTTTAGCTGTGTTCTCTGCCTGACTTTTTCAAATTTTTGTTAACAAGTGACCAGTGCTTTATCAATTCTGGGGACATTCTTTCTGGAACTTAGTAGTGTCAGTTTTGCTGCTGCTACAGCTCATGAACTTAAGGCTTTTTCCTGGTTCTGGTTCTCAGGGACAGATTTAGGGCCAACCATGTGAGAAATGTAGCTAAAGAAATTAGGATTTTAGCTAAAAGTTTGAAGAAACTGGGCTTGAGATAGTTATCTGAAAATTAAATAATTGATGGCCTGTCAATTTGGTTGCTTAGCTGTGCTTGCAGTGGGAAAGGATGAGACTAGTAGATAAGTCCAAAGAACACAAACAATTGCAACCGGAAACTCATTCTTTGCAAAACTGGAGTTGCCCCAGAAGCCATTTGTATTGTCATCGATAGAAAAGGTTGAGAGTTCAGGGCAAGGAAGACTTGCCTTACTTCCTCCTTTTAAGAGCCCTCCCCACAAAAACGATCCCAGACTTAATTCAAGAAGCCAACCACGCATGCTTAATAGCCATTCAAGCTAATTACCACAGGAAGCAGGGGATGGGAGGGGTTGGTATTATGAATATGTATCTGTTTGAACCTTTTGTCAATAAATAGACTTTGTAAACACCTGTAATTTTGCTACCCCACGCTGCTGAATAAACATACCCTTTCTAACTTTAAATTGTTAGAGAGTCTTTTGTCCGTCACAGTTGAGTATCAGTATTAGACCAATACTCATATTTTGGTAAATCCCAGCTCTACTTAGCAATGCCTGCACTTGCAGGCCTGTGCTCATATGGACTTGTGGCTCCCAGCACCTGGGTCATGGACCTGCAGGGTTTTTCTGAGATCCCTGAAGCTGTATCAGCACTCCTGCCATGTATGGACACTTCTCTGTGCACACAGCTGAAATGGCAATTTCCTGCAATTATGGAAGGAAATAACCATGTGAGGATTCAGGTCACCCTGCAGCCCTCAGCCTGGGCCACCAAATGCTGTTGCTAATGTGAATGTACTCAGGATGTAGAGATCTCTCAGTGAATATTTAAAGATGCTTGTTGGTGGTTTGTATTCATTGTTAACATGCAGTGCCTTAGAATCCCTAGTGTGGATCCCTCAGAAGGTCAAATTTACCCATCAAATGCACATTCAGTTTTGACTCTTGGTCCTCTCTCTTTGCATAGGAGAAGGAAGACTGTCCTTTTCCTTGTGGGATGCAATGGTCACCTGGCACTCATTTCTGCAGGGCTGAGTAGGAAAGTGTCCTTAATTGGCTCACTGCTGGCAATGCTGAGCCTTTCCATGACTTATCACTCAGCTTTGGTGGTGGCCTGCCATGAGAGGTGGGAAGGTAGGTGCCTGTTTCTCCTCTCTGGATAGCATTGTCCTGGAAGGGTGAGGAGGACTCTTCTTGAGTGAGATGAGCAGCAAACCTGCATCCTCCACAGCACAAATCCCTTCTGCTGTCTCCCTGATGACTTCCTGGCATGAGTCATGGCTCACTGCATAGCAGGTCCTGGGGCAGGACCCAGGGCTTGAGGTGACACATGCTAAAGACTCTTCTGTGTCATCGGTCACAGGGCATTGCCCAACGTTCATGAGCTGGAGAGCTCCTGCTGGTAGGATTTTGCAGCGGGGAAGAAAAGGAGATGCTTAGCTCATCCCTGTGATAAGCTGGTGGATGAGTACCAGGGTGTGTGCTGGACACTATTTTTAAGCTTTCTGGAGGCAGATATGGGTGTGTGTGAGCATAGGGCTGATGATGGGGAAAACCTTTCCCTGTTTCCAGCTGGAGAATGCCTTCATGATGCCCTCACTGTGCCATGCCTTGCTGGGAGGCACTGCCCTTTTTTCTCCACAAGCTGAGAAACTTCATGTCTCGTGCCCTGCCAACTCCAAGTGCCAGAACTGACTAAAAGCAGGAGGAGGCTGGAGAAAAGATGGGCTGGGTTTTAAGGGTGACTTTGGTTTGCTAAAGCAGTTCTGTAGTTCTGAGCACGTCCAGAGCCAGTGGGACAGATGCTGTTCAGATACCATGTTACAGCTCACCTGGGTGGCATTGGATATACCAAGCTCTGTCTGCAGAATCAGTCTGGTGAGCTTGGGGGGTCACAGAGCTGGTTCCAGAAGAGATATGTGGGAACTTTTCAGGAAGAGGCTTCTCTGAAGATGAGCCATAACCTATAAAATGAAATTAGTTTTGGGCTTCTGAGCATGGCTGGGCTGGGCAGGGCAGGTTGGCTAATTACACTGACCTTCCCTTGATAAAACCCATGCAACTGGTTAAGATGACTACAGATTTTTAATTACCCGCTTTTCCTCACTGAACAGCAGGTCTTTTCACTGCTTTCTGTGATAGCCAGATAACATAGATGGAAATGTTTATCCTATTTAATCTGACATTTGCAGTGTCTGCTGCACACCCCAGATGGTTCAGTGGAAATGATTTCTTCTGTGAGATGTTGAGAGAATAATGAAACATGATGTTTCTACAGCTCTGACACGCTTTTTGCCCAGCTGCTTGCATGAGCAAAACTGTCTGGGATCTCAGTTTGATAGGAAGTTGGAGAACTGACAAGAAACTTATTTGTTCTGTGCTCTCGTGAACTGCTTTCCAAATGTAGGAAATGTTTCTTGCAGATTATTGTGCTAGGAAGGCAAGGAATTCAGATATTAGAGGGCAAGGGATCTGTAAGGGTCAGATTCACCAGGGGAGAGACCTGCTGTAAACCAAGTTTTTCACCTGGCCACAGCGTCAGCTCAATGCTAACTGCAGAGCTTCTTAGCTTATAATGAGAGGGGAGAGTTGGGAGGAAAAATGCCTAACAGGTTTTCAGATGCTCCACTGAGCACCCTCCATCTGTCAACAGAGCCAGTTCAATTGGGAAATAGAGTAAGCAGTGAGTGTGAAATTAAATACTGACCTCAGACTGACATGTTTTGGTCACATTCTGCTGGACCTTGGTCTGATATACTGACACAGGCAAGTAAGGTTTATATATTTCATTTTACTTTTTATAGGGAATGTTGAGGGAGCCCCTACCATTGGGGAAGATGCATCTGAAACCAGCACTTAAGCTGCAGATGTGACCAGATGTCCTTCTGGGCTGCTCTTCCCTGGACTTAATCAGTAGTATCACATTTTACTGAGGCATTTGTATTATCAAGTCTTCCTGGAACATAGATGTCTGACCATTCCATCTCAGGACTAGAAGAGAGAAAAAGGCACTGCTGCTGCACATGGTATGGTAGGGTAAGCAAGAGTCTTGGTTGAATTTCCAGCATGGAAAAATGGTCCCTGGGTCCCCCGGGTACCTGGGAATAAGTCAAGCCTTCCTTTCTCAACTCTGTAACATAAACTCATAAACTCATGTAACATAAAATCTTTCCACAGGGGGTCAGCATCTTACAGGAGATGCACAGGAGTGGAGGACAAGCCAGTTTCTTACCCTCAGCAAAAGGAAGGCAGGGCCAAGCATCTGCCACAGTCCTGTTCCTTATCCCAGCAGGTAATTGTCCATCCACTTCCAGGTGCCTGCTGCAGGAAGGTCTAATCCAGCCTGCCTGGAGCCTATTTTGGTCACCTGGGCAGAAGGACACTAGAAGGACTAGATCAGTGTCTTCTGGTCAGTCAGGGGGACTGGGGGGTGACTACATCAATCACCCCCTCAAAATCCTTGATGTCCACAACAGGTACTCTCTTGCAGGATCAGCACCCATTTTTGGAGCTCTTTGCCTAGGTATTTCCATTGCCAACAGACACCTCTCAGTCGTGTCTATGTGTTATACAAACTAAAGGAAGTTACTCTAATTTGCCTCCGTCTTCTTGTCCTGCTTCTGAAGAGAATTGTTTGTGTAAGTCCAACGAGCAAACCCAAATGTATCTGCCCCTAGGTGGAGGAGTGTTTATAATGTTCACTGAGATCATAATAAAGATTGGTTTTGTTGCTATGGGATTTCTATTCACTCTGTAGTAGAAAATGTGTTTTTCTCAATAACTCAGATGTGATGGAAACAGTTGAAGAGCTTGTGTCAGTTGTGTCCCTGCAAACAGAAATCCTGAGGCTGTATAAGCAGGTGTGGGAATTGGGATATTGAAATATGAGCATCCTTGACCACTAATCCTCCACTACCTTTGCATTTGGCAGGTGTTTGGAGAAGCAGTCTAACCCAGAGACCGACAAATTGTATTTATGGCTGCTGCAAATTTCTGCTGAAAATGTTACATTAAAGATACCTCTTCAGATTTAGCTCTTCAGGATCAGATAGAAAAATATTAACTTAAATCAGCTGTTTTTCAGTATGCTGTCATAAGAAAAGAAGCAGAAATTGGATGTTATAATAGATTAAGAACAGATGAATTTAAATCTTCAGATCTCTGGTCTAACTGAAATGCAGCCTATTGTGTTTTTGTAGGGCATGGCCTTCCCAAAAAGAGCTGCTGTCACATGCCCTGCTTGTAAACATTGGCACTCCTGAACACAGGCACACCCTGCAATGGGCAGGTAAACCAGTGCCTGCAGACACTGAAACTGCCATTTTTTTGATCCCAATGGCATTTAATCCAGGCAAACAAGCACCAAGTGGGAAACTGTATTTATGCTGCCCTAAATATGTTTCAGGACCACGTGCAAAGTTGTATGTGCACTTCTGAAATCAGTAGTAAATATCCTCCAAACCCTAAGAAATTATTGCCCAAAATTAGATGAGATTTGGAGAATTCAGTTTATGTAAATACCTGGGACTGTCCCATGAATTATTAATACAGAACAAGAGCCTTATTCTAGTTGGCTTCTGGACCTCTCAATCTATTGACTTGCATAAATCTTGTTTGCTTTGGAATTGAAATTAGCTCCCTTAACGGCATCAGCATAAAGAAAGCATCTCATTTTCTATAAGTTTTTTTAAAGCTAGACTGAGATTAAATAGCTGACCACTCAAGCAGATATAAGAGTCTGTATTGTGGCAATGCAGATGATGTGATATATGGCATAACTGGGATCCTTGTGCAGAAGAAATGAAAATCAGTTGTTTTGGGGTTTTTTTTTGTTTGTTTGTTTTTGGTGGTTTTGTTTTGGGGTGTTTTTTTTGGGTTTTTTTGTTTGTTTGCATCTCAGTCCTCAGTTACTGGGTTTGGGAAAAAAATCTTCAGTAAGAGCACAGACAAACTCATGATTATTATTTCGTAGTCTTCAGTTTAAGGAGAAAATAACATTGAAGGAAGCCTTTTCATTTCTGTGTTTAATGCAGAATAGTTCAACCCTTGGTCATAGCTAACTGTGCTCTGAGACCATTACCTGAGCAGAGGAAGTTTTTCCACACTCAGGTGTGAGGTTTTTGTCCTTTTTATCTGAATTTGTTTACTAGCTATGATTTTCTGGGGATTTTCAGATCTGAGAGAACACTTACTAATTTTAGTTAATCTCAGGAGTAACTTTACTTTTATCATTGTCTTACTTTTAATGAGTTTAGGGTTATTTTTATAGGTCAATTTTGCTGGCATGCTCAATTTTTATTATTATGGAGTACCACAAAAGGTGGATAAGACTTCAGACTGTACCAAAACCTAATAGTTTTGAAAATGAAAGATGTCTAAGGATGGTGTCTGGTTACTTGGTTTTCCTAAGCTCCTCTTTCCCTTGCAAGGCAGAGCTCAGCACAGGTACCAGTAGCTCCCAAGACAGGAGCCATCTCTGCATCAAAATAACACCGTGTTTGAAGGGACATCTCAGGCTGTGAGGGATGGAAAATGAGGTTCTGGGGGTGTTTGAGCAAATTCAGTGGTGTTTAGAGCAAGGGTGGCAGTGACACCTTTTCTCCTTGACTGGCTGCCACTACTCCTGCAAGGATGCACAAACTGCTGCCTGAACTGTGTTTATTTATAGCCCTTCATAAAACCAGTTACCCAAATGTCACAAAATGGTGTTATTAGTGCATTTCCTCCTGCATTAGCATGTCCTGAGCTCTTGCACTGTCAGGGCAGTAGAAAGCTCATGGCCTTTTACCAGCAATGGCACAAATCACATTTACTGGGCTGTGCTAGAGCTGAAGTAACATTTCTTCAAACTCTCAGCCCCGCAGGCCTGAACAAAGTGTTTTTGCAGGAGCTGAGAGGCTGCCAAGGAAAGATGAATTGCTCATCCTGGAGGGAAACGTGCTCCACAGTAATCTGGCTGCTGCACAGTAATTGGGATGGTGGGGGTGTGGACAGATCAGGAGAAAATGGATTGCATGCACAGAGGTGTTCATGGGCCAGGACAAATGGGGGCTTGTCCCTTTTGTGCTGGGGAAGAACCGTGTCTTCTCCATGTTTCTGAAGTGCCCCAGGCATTGCACACAGGAGAGGTGATTGGGCTGGGGCATTCCCATGTCCAACTTTTCCACGTTTGCTCAGGAGGCAAGCACTTAGGTCCCCAAATCTCCATCTGTTGCAGGTGGTTTACTGCAGGTTTTGGAATGTCTTTTGTTGGTGCTGAGGTTTACATCTTGGCAAGGTTGGCCTGTGGGTGTTTCTCAGCTTGGCAGAGAGCCTTGGTGGAGGCAACAGGCAGCCAAACTGCTTCCCAGAAGGGACATTGTCCCAGAAAACAGGTTTCTAAGAGATTTGTTTTCTGGCTGTGTGCTACAGGCCTTGGGTGATTTTGGACAAGTTCCTTCATCTTTCTGTGCCTTAGTTTCCTTAGTTTATAAAAAAAATGGTGGTAATAATTCGAAGTCAGACTGGATAGGGCTCTGAGCAACCTGATCTAGTGGGGAATGTCCGTGCATGGGGTTGAACTAAATGGCCTTCAAAGTCCCTTCCAAACCAAAAACCCATTCTGTGATAATGTGGTGCTCCTCTCTTAGCCGAAATAATAATCAAAGACTCACTTGGTTCCTGCTGGTAGAGGTAGATGTAAACATTCACTGCTGTGGTTACACAGGAACTGAGCTCTTATTTGTCACGGCAATTTTGTCAATATGCAACTTTTAATTTTTTCAACTGCAGAATAAACTGCCTCATTATAATATAATTTTCAGGGTTTGCAGAGCAACGTTTCCTGACTTTCTCAATCTGACCCTTATGAAACATGGGTCATTTAATACTTGGAGAAATTAATTGTGCTGTACAGTATTGGCATCTTTCCACCTACACATTTCATGAAATGTTAGGATTGTTTTTGTCAGGTAGTGCTGCTGATGGCTCAGCAATTTCCAATTAATATCTGAATATAAATTGCTGAGATGCTTTCCCAGTGAGTTAAAAAAATAATTTAGGATAGGCTTTATTAATTCCCCTTAAAGAAAAATAATAATTTCAGTCAGGGTAGGGCTCTTCTTTTCCATAAACAGATGCAGGACTTTTTTTTTTTTTGTGTTGCAGTTTTGTTTTATTTAAAAGTTTTACACTGAACAAATTACTAGCATCTGCTGTGCACATGAGAATGTGCAATTAATTATCTCTTCTGTGCTTTTGCAAACTTGCTCTAAGGATGTTTTAGTAGTGAGGAAGCAAGAAGAGCTAGTGAGGATTCACATCTTGATCTGGTTTGGATGTTTTCAGAAGGTTCAGCCAGTCAGGAGATGCTGATGGAGGGGAGAACAAAGGAACACCCAGATGTGTCTTAGAGGGGCAGACAAACAGAATCACAAAATGGGACAGGCTGGAAAGGGACCACAGTGAGTCATCTGGTCCAACCCCCCTGCTTGAGCAGGTTCATCCTCTAACACATTGCACAGGATTGCCTCCAGACAGTTCTTGAATGTTTTTTTAATATTGCAGTGAGGGAGACTTCATGACCTCTCTGGGCAACCTGTTCTTCCTCGTGTTCAGGTGGCATTTCCTGCATTCCAATTACTGCCTTTTGCTTCTCATCCTGTTGCTCAGCATCACCAAGCAGAGCCTGGCTCCATCTTCCCGGCACCTGTAGAAGATGTACGCAAAACAGATCCATGCAAATCCTCCAGGGAAGAGCCATGTGAGGGTGACACCAGGATGGATGTCTCTCAGGAGATGCAAGACCTTGGCTGGCGATACAGATCTGTTTTCTGCTGCACAGCTGAGTCTCAGCCAGGAGCTGGCAGCTGGGGGCTCAGGGTTTCAGGCTGCAGCCCAGTAAGGAGCCTGGCTACACTGTGGATGAAAGCAGGAGTGAAAATCGGGACAAACCAAGAGCTGTCATCTCCTGCCACACCCACTGCTGCCCATGGGGCTGGAAATCCCTTTCCAGTAGAGCCAGTTTCACTCCATCCTCATTTTTTTCCAGATAGGTAGAGAGGGCAGATTGCTGCTGTTTCCTGCCTGCATCCTCCTGCCTCCCTCCCCATCTATCATCTTCTGCTTTGCTTTTCAAAGACTGCATTTTTCATTCCTTTTGTTGGCTACAAATGCTGGTAACTGAGGCTAGCTGGGGGTGACACCTCCCTGACATGCTGCAGAAGCACCAGATGTTTAATTGATTCCTCCACCCTAGGATAAATAAACCCTCAGAGCCTCAGCCTTGAGTGCTTAATCAGAGGAGTTAAACATTCAGGAAATTGGATTACTTGCTGTCTTCTAAGAAAAGTTCTTCTGCTTCTCCTTGATGAGACAGACATGCTGACAGTTGTCAGAAATCTTAGAGACCTTTGTGCAGAGAAGCTGGAGCTGAATTTTTTTTTTCCTGATTGATTCTGGAGACTATTCAATGAAGAAGTTATTGAAAAATGGGAGTGTGGTTCAAACTCTCTGACATTGGCTTTTCTTTCTGAACACATCCTTCTCAGCACAATTGTTCTTCCAATTTATGGAGAGAAATTACTTTTCAATCAGGACTGCTGCAAAACACAACCCAACAGGAATTCACAGCCTTTCTACCTCTTGCTTTTCTCTCTCTGCTCCTTTTTGGCTGCATGTCACTCCTAAGCAGCTACAGCAGGAGAGATGGGACCATGAATCGCTCACTGCCTTGGGGAAAGCATAGATGTTCCTCTCATGTTGCTCAGGAAGTTGAGTAATGCCATATGCAGGTGTTTAGTGCAGGTGCGTTTGAAGAGTGAATCCCTGGCCAGCTGTAGGTTGGACCTGGCAGAAATCTTCTTGGAGGCAGGAGTTTGACAGTGTGGTATGGATTTCACATTATTTAATTCTCATCTTGATGAAAACATTTGGCTTTTGGACAGTGGTGTTCTTAATTCACAGTGCAGAATGTGTCAGGGTGTCAGCTGAGATAGGTTTGAAAGCATAGCTCCTCTCAGGCCTAGGGGAGTTTTTCCCAAGAGCTTCAAGTGGAAGGCAGATGGTTTACAACTGCTTTTTGTTCTGAAGTTTCCTGTGTAATTTGATTTCAAAATAAAAACTGTGAAGAGATGATCACAAGCCTACTTTTGCTACAAACAGACATCCCATAATTCACAAACTTCTTTACTTTGTGAAAGGGAAGAAGAGGAAGCTTTTCTGTCCCTCCCACCTCCTTTAATTATTACCTGAACCAGCATTAGCTCATAGAAAATAGACCCATAGTGATGAATAGGCAATAAGATTTTGTTCTGCCTCTGGCTGTCATGCAACATTCATCCTTTTGAGGGATTTTTGCTCCATCTCTGCAAGCTTCATGCACTAATGCTCTCATTTTATCAGCACAAACCAGAACATTTTCTGCAGGACAGAGACCTTCAGGGCTCTGGCCCATGTTGCTCTGGGGAGCCTGGTGTGCTGGGGTCACTGCTGAGGTAAAATAAATGCTTTATGCTGTTATTCAAGTGCTCATTATACCTTGGATCACTTGGATTTCTCTTGATAAAATAGCTCATATAACTTTCAGGTTATTTACCTCTATTATTCCTTTAACATATGACATAAAAGTCTCCTTTCAAAGAGAATAATGGATGCACTTGCATAAAGAAAAGGTGAAATGAAACATCTGAATCACTCCGACCTACCCTGTTCTACTGAACAAATTTCATGCAATTTGTGATTCATGTCAGCACCCTGAAAACCATGTTATTTCCATCAAATTGATGATGTGTCCTTTTTCCTTCCTGCTTCTACAGAATCACATTCTCGCTGCAAATTGGATCATCCAGCCTTCCACTGGAAGGTCAGGGGTGTTTGTGTGGGTGGGGACCTTCCACAGCTAAAGGAAAGCATGGGTTATTCTGTTCTTGCAGCTCTCCTGAATTCCCTCTGGCTTTCCTCCCACAGCTGAGTGACTGCTCCACACTCTTGCACCTTCCCTTGCCCCTCTTGCTGATGTCTCCTCCCTTGTGGAACCCCCTTCCAGCCCTGTGGTTAGTGTCCCAGTGCAGGATTTCCAACTGCTGCTTCAGCTTTTTGCCCCACTCACTTTCAAAGTTGCCCCTGTAGTGCATCCTGATGAGCTGAGAACAACGTGACTTCTCTTGAGCTTGCCATAAGGAAAAGTCCAAAAGCCAAGCCATGGATGTGCATTTTGATCTCCTCCACAGGGGAAAATAGGGCAGTAACAATAATGCTCAAAAGGGAGCTTTTCTTCCTGCAGAGCTAATCAGAAAAGGCCCAAGGCTGGAGAAGAAAGGGAAAGATAAAAAAGCTGATCATCTCTGTTTTTCAGCACCAAACTCATTCTTGCAGGAGCCCCTTTGCTGTGCAGCCATCTTCTGCAAAGGTAGAAAAGGCTTTTCTCCATTTTATATTAGATATGGGCCTTCAGTTTAAGAAAAACTCCAAATCCTGTGTATTTTATAGCCTAAGCTACCCAGGGTTTTGAGTCATAAACTCACTTCCTACATCTGGCTGTGCAACGTACTCCTAACACATTCCTGCCTTCGTGCACATGGCACTACCCTCCCTCACACTGTCTAACGTGTGTGTGGCACCAAAACAGCAGCTGTAACACAAAGTGCCACTTCCCATCTGTGCAGGCTGGAATCTTAGCAGCTCCACATGCATGGGGTGTGGTTGACATTCCTTGTGGATGGGGATCAGAGTCCCTGATCTGTGCTATTATGGTTATTGCCAAAGCTGAAGTTATGTACCCTCTAGAGAGCTATGGGTTCCTTCAGCTCTGGACTGTAGGGGCTGGATTCAAGCATACTAGAGTGCTCCTGAGCAGCTCAGCCATCCCTGACTTCTTCCTGCAAATGTTCAAAAGCTGGATTTCATTTCAACATACCAGGAATTGGTTTTGACTCATTTCCTGCAAAAGCCAGCAGCACGCTGGCTGAACACTCAGGGAAAGCCAATTTAAGCACGACCACTCCACAGAAAGGCGGTTGTGAGTGATCTGTTTAATTTCAGGATTCACAGTGCATGCTGGCCTGGGAAGTGGCACGGATCAGGGAGCAGACGCCAGGCTCTGAGCTTCATGTGAGTAGGGTGTTTACAGCAAACTGTGCTGAAGGAGCTGGTTACAGAAGGATGCAGCTCTGAAGGTGTTTGAAGATAATTTGGGATGGTGATACCTTCCCAGTGCTATTTTCCTCTTGCAAGGGATAAATCCTCTTGAGAGAGAGGATTTTTATCAAGGGAAGAGGTGCACAGTGTGGGCAACTTCTCCAGCTCCTCTTCTCTGTGGTTTTGTTTCAGTAGAATGAGCATTATTTTCCTTCTTTTTTTGGTTTCCTGGCTTCATGCATGTCTAGCCCTTTTTCTCAGCAGCGGTATACATCTCATCTTTGCTCCTGGTCCTAACACTCTACATAGTGCAGAAGATGATGACATGCCTGTGATGTGCTGGCAGAAGCTGTCTCAATTTTACAAGCAGAATTCATTCAGCTCATCAATCACAACCATAATTACCAATACTACAAATCCATTTGACAGCAGCTTGTTCATCAACTCACAAGCTTTGTGTACCTAGTGCAGACTCTTCTTAATTTTCAATGAAAGGGGAACTGTGTTATGATGTGGTTTCAGCTGCAGCAGAAATAAACAAATATTTCTTCTTCTTTCTGCACAGAAGTGTTGGTCCAGCTCGTGACCTGTATTGATCTGGGAACCCAAGCACAGGCAGAGAGAAAAGCACAGACAAAAAAAAAAAAAACAAAAACAAAAACAAAAAACCAAAAAACAAACCCTGAGGGAAAAAACAGGAGAGCAGTGAGGTTAACATGCTGCACCAGATCAGAGGGCCATTTAATTTGGTGGAAACCTCTGGAATAGAATGGGTCAACTGTGAATTCAAACCAGTATGCTTTGGACTTTGTCCTGTCAGGACTTGAAGTTCTCCATGAACAGAAATTTTACCAGCTCTCTGAACAACCCATTCCAGTGTTTGAATATACTTACAATAAACAATTTTCCCTTTAATCCAGCTAGAATCTGTAATTTCAGCTAACTTCTGTTGTTTCTATGGACCAGGATGAAGTGGGGATCTGCCTCCTCAGCTGCCTTCTGGTGGCCACTGGGGGTGTGCTGTTTGCCTTTGAGCCAGGGTCACTATTTTGCCACTGTATTTTGGTGTACTCCTGGTCACATCACCTCCCTGTGTTGACATTTCTCATCTCTAATGATGTCACAATGATGACACTTCATACGTCCAGGGTTCTGTGCACAATTTGCCTGAAAAGAGCAGAAAAAGTCTTTTGTAGCTTCACAACAACCACCAGCCACTCCAGACTCTGGACCAGCATCCACAGCAGCTAACTGTGCCTCTAAATTTTTAGCTTTCCTTCATTTTAAGTAAATCCCACCGAGAGAGATAATTTCAAGATTATTATGTATATATCCACATGTTGTTCTTTTACAACACACACGCTGTAAAATATATGTATTGTAAAATATTACCCTACATAATAGATTGTTGTAATTTGAAAAATTTATGTGGCCATGGGGGCCACTTTCTCCCAGAGGTATAATATCTCTTTTTGACTTAAAACAGCAGGAAGGTGGTGACCACCTAACTGGAGGACCAGGGAGCTGACAATAATTCCTGCCTGTCAGAAGAAGGTTTCACATGACTTTCTTGCTGAGTTGCCCCAAAACAGCTGCTGGAAAATTTCTTCCTTGCCTTGCCCACAGAAAGTTTCTGGGTTTTTTTTTTCCTATTGGAAACTGTCGTAATGAAAATTGTCCAAAAATGGAGAATGTTTGTGAAATTAAAATCTTTGATTTTTGTAGGGGTATATGGAAATACAATTATTTGGTGAAATTGCCAGACAGTCACATGGGAGCTATCCTTTGGAGAATACATCTAATTTCCCTCATGAGTCAGACTTCCTCGTCATATCATTTCTATTGGGAAACCATTGGCAAAAAATATTTATTTTGAAGTCCTAATTAGTGCAGTTCTCCCCTCACCAACAACAAACCCCTTCAACAGAACAGAGTAAACAAATAACATTTCTTCAGAAAAGTGGATCTTGACAAAAGTCCTAAATCATTTAATGAGACATTCAAGTCTTGAAAGACAGTCTAGATGAAAAAATAGATTAAAAACCCCACTCTGCTAAGTTATGTTCTGAAAGTTTTCTGTCAATTGCTGATACTTTAGAGTGAAGGCTCTCAAGAGGCACAGTTCTGGAGGAAAAAAAAATCAGTTTCTGTGTAAGTATTGAGAAATACTCTGCAATCTGCTCAAATGACTGAGTTTCAGAACTATCAAATATTTGTATCAAATCAATTATGAACAATGTAGAGATGCCAGCTTATTTCCCATGTCATTTCACTTCATTTGAACCAAGAAATAAGTTTATGAAAAGAATGATCAGAGCACCACCAGGGAAGAGGACAAGAAACAAAACCTCACTCACTGCATGAAGCCTTTGGAACAAATTGCTTAAACAATCTAAAAGTTTTATAAAAAAAGGAGCATCTTTTACCCTTGGGTAACTGAAGCACCTAATTCAGTTGTATGAGGAAGAAATTTCAAGTTTCAAGCACAGAAACTTGAAAATGCTAAAGAAAAGAAAGATTGGAGGAAGAGGAGCATTTGCTTCTCTTGTATTCCATTGAAATCTTTCAGGTAAGTTAAAAAAACTTTCCAAGGCAGCAACAAAATTTAACATTCACTGGACAACCAGTAGGTCCAGGTGCTGAAAGGAAAATTGTGCCTTGCCATGTTCACACTCCCACCTGCTAAGAACACACCTGTTAGGACGACTCCTGGCAAATTCTTCAGTGCCCACACTTGCAGAAGAGGACAAAGGAAGACCCAATTTAAGCACAGCTTTTCAGTCCTCTTCTTTTCCCTCCTGCCTGTGCCTTTCATTACCAGGTAGATCAGTGCCCTGCTGGTGGCCATTAATAGTGGCCCTGGGTACCAGCAGCAGATAAATCACAGAGAGCAGGAATTCACAAGATCACTTGCTGCTGCCCTTCCTCTGGGCAACATCAGCAAAATTTGCACAGGTAACTTCTTAATCCCAACAGATTTCTTCCCTAGCAGTACTCCAGCATGGGAATTTTTTTGTCTCTTTGTTTGGGCTGGACTGAATCAAATTTCCAGAGAATGAATCACCCCCCAGACTCATGGCTATGGGGTCAGAGAGATCACCTCTGACAATGAAGAGGCCATAAGCCAAGGGACCTCTCCAGGCTCTTGAGGACAGGTTGAGGAGAGAAACTCTTGCTGCCAGAGACACTGGACATCCTCAGGGAGTGTATCCCACCTTCCCTTAGTGGAATGATTTCCATTGGAGATGCCATGCAGGATTTATTGAGGAAGGTGGAGGTGCTGGAGAACAGGACAAGAGAGAAGGGGAATAAAGTGAGGGATGGGGAGGTGTGATTGCAGTTTTCCCTCTTCTCACAGAGCTTTGTGGAAATACCAGACTAGATTCCATTTGGCGCTGTGCCCTGATGTATGAGGAGCCCTTCAGCTTAATCCAGGAAGGTGCTACAGAGAACAGGCATCTCCTTTGGCAGTCCAGGTCTCTAGAGGTGGGAACTGCCAACAGGGACAGCTCACCCTGACCTGGGCCTGCCACTGCAGCTGTTCTGCTTCCTGTTCACTTCAACTGAACCACATCTGTCACTCCAGGAGGATACAGCTGCCATTAAATCAGACTGCTACCAACTCCCTGACTGACGGGGTTTCAGGTTGTAGTCTGACTCTGTCAGTGTTTAGTTGTTTTGTATTATTGTATTTTTATTTTAATTTTCCTAGTAAAGAACTATTCCCATATCTTTGCCTGAGAGATCCTAATTTTCAAAATTATAATAATTTGGAGGGAGGGTGTTTACATTTTCCATTTCAAGAGAGGCTCCTGCCTTTCTTAGCAAACACCTGTCTTTCAAATCAGGACACTCCTTAGGCACCCTTGTTCTTCCCTCTGTGCCCTAGATGGTCAGAGCAAAGTGTGTCCGTCATCTCCTGACTCCCAGTGGGTGATGATGGGATGGCACTCATTTCAACACTGCTGCATGTTCATAAGTCAGAAGATATCTCCTGACCAATTGCAGCATGTGGCCATTCCTGGCATTTATGTGCACATCACCATGTTTATGGAGCAGTGCACAGTTGTGAAAGCAGATGGCTTGTTTGAAAAAACAGGAATGCTTCATTCAGGCAATCAGGGAAAAGTGACTCGAGCACAACTCAATAGCCTTTGGGAATGCATAATTTTAAAAAAGACTTTCTTCATGGGACACAGCAGAACTGCCCTGTCTGGGGCAGTGGACTTAATAATCTTCAGTGGGATTTTTCAGAAATGCCTCAGGTTTTCCAGAAGGAAATTTCTTATCCTTAATGACCTGTGCTGATAAATTATTTAGGTGTCTTTGATAGTCTCCCCACTAATCCTAATGAAGGCCAAGTCAGGTTCTTTAATAAGCATAGTGATGCAGCCTGCACCATTTGGATCCTTGGTAGAAGCTGTGCTGCTCAGATGATGGGAGCTGATTAAATCTATATAGCTCCACTATGCAGAGATAACAGTCTTGAATATTCCCATTTTTCCTTCTGTCAAAAAATAAAAGACCTATTTAATGAATATCCATCAGGGAAGGACAAATATTGATGCCTGACTGCAAAAAGGCAATTTTTACAGCAAATCCCACTGGTTTAGTGATATTTTGTACCAACATGAATTAGGGACAATGTTTATAGGCAGAAACTGCAAGTTTAGCATTTCAGATCGCATCCCTTAATGCCCCTTAAATACTGTCACTTAAGGTCCAGCAGACAACTTTATTATTCACCCACAGTGTTTGCACCTGGAGGAAAATCAAACTGGGATGCAGGGAATACAAATTTTGGGTTCAAGCCCAAGGGGAAATTACATGTTCTCTCTGCCCCTCAGTTCTGAGCAGAGAACATTCTAGGAAAAAGAAAGCAGGACGTACTCCATCACTCTCTCCTGCAAAATACTGACTCTGCAACCTAGATGTTGTTGTGCCTGCTAAATTTCTCAGTGGCATTGACTGTGTTATCACCTACCCCTTTTACTGTTCCTGAAGGAATAGCTGAGCTCCTTAGTTTGCAAAATCAATAAAAAGAATCCTCACGAGAATCTGTGCAATTCTCTCCTAGATGATCCCACAGTTCCTAAAAGAGGTCAAGCGCAGATCAGCAGGTTGTATGCATGGGAGGAAGGGAGCAGAAACCAGGTTATTTTCTGTCAGCACTTCCAGAATGCAGCATCTCACAGTGCATTCCATCTGTAGCTAAATAGGAAACTTTCCAGACAGCAGATTTTGCCATCAGAAATCACCACGATTTTTGAAAGCAAATTCTTTTATGAGAATATGGGGCTTTGATCTATATTTTTAATGGAGGAAATAAAATGCAGTGAATTACTTTGGATTTGCCATTTTAAAATAAACAATGAAGTGTGTGCATACTGTACTTTCTGACCTTAAATGTCCCTTGTTTTGGTCTGAGAAGGAGAAACTTCATTTTCATTGTGGTATATTTTAATCCTGTTTGATTTCCACACGTTACAGAGCTGTTTTATTGTGACATCTATGGAGAACTCAACAATTAGCTTAAACGAGAAACTTGTTCAGAACTCTCTGTGTCAGGCAATGTGGAAGAAGAAAAGTTAATTGTGAGCTATTAAACATAGAGATGCTCTTCTCCAGGAGTCAAACTCCCTGGAGCTGTCAGGAGAGTGGCTTGGGAACAGGGAGTCTGGCTTGCAAGGTGGTTCCTCTACAGGGGGAGGGACTGGGGAACTTCCAGGGTCTCCAAGCTCCTGGGTAGTGCCCTCTTAGGAAAGGAACTTTTAAAACTGGGGTAGAAGGAGAAATGGTAGGAGAAAAATGGGATCTGCAGAGGAGATAGCTGGCTAAGTTTTCAGTGTTGCCACTTTAAATTCCAGTCACTGTTGCTGATTCTTCTGTCCATCACCAGAGTGGAATGAGAGCAGAGAACCATGAAGAGTAAATTTATTATATTGATTTTTCCCTCTTTTTTTTTTTTTTTGTTTTTCTAATCCCGTACATATGACCTGCAACAGAGAAGCTGTCAGGCACCTTCTTTGACTCCCCATGGTAGCTGAGATCAGCTTTCTTCCAATTATATGAATGCTGTTTGGATTGCTCCGTGCTAAAATGGCCCTACATAAGTTAGGACAGCAGGAGAAGGTCTGTTCCTTCCCTAAGGTATCCTGAACCTCAGCTAGATATGTGTGATCTTAAGGAAACTTTTACCAGGCTCTGTCTTCCAAGGCCAGAACTCAGCTCTAGGATTTTAGTGAGAAGATTAGGTTGGTTTCCTACGGAATGAGAGCTAGCTTATGACGATGTGTTTGTGTACTGGCACGAGCAGAGCCGTGTGGCTCAGACCTGTAACTCTGAGCCCCACTTCAGCAGAATTTGGCAGAACATTAGGGAATTCCAAGGTGTTAAGATGAAGAAGAGAAACAGAAAAACAAACAAACAAAAACTTTACTGTGAGAGTGGTAACACACAAATGGTGCACAAGGAGGTTATTTGGTGGCTTGATTGCGTTGTGTAATTACCTCCAGGAGTGACAATGTCAGCTGCTAAGAGACTATTAAACTCAACTGAGAAAGGTGTGCTAATGGACTTTTTAAGGGTCTTTTTCCATCTGTTATTGCTTTCTTCCTCCCTTCATTGGTTTGAAAACATCTATCAGTAGTCTGTTCAAATGCTGGACTTGGCCATACAGTGCAGGGCTCAGCAGGTAGCAGCTGGAAAGTAAAATATTATTGATGGACAGGGAAGGGAATTGCAGCATGAAGTCTGTTTCCATTGCCCCCTGGGTACAGGAGCACATCTCGGTGCAGGAAGGGAAGCACTCCTGGGGTAAACCTTGTAGATGTGTTCATGGGCTGATGTCTGCTCTATTACGAACAGTCTGAGGTGGATTCAGTACTAACAGACAGAACTAAAAGACTAAATATACCTAAAACTTGTGGAAAAGATATCAGATTATGTATTATGTGTACTTTGGGTGATTACTACTCAAACTGGTAGTAGAGCAATGTTTGGAATACAAATCTCTTGGTCTATTGATGCCACTACACTCTTGATCAAATTAAAACTCACTGACAAGTCCTTAGTTATTTTCCCCCAAAAAGGTTCTGTCATGCCCTCATTCCTCTCAGTGTCTGCTTCCCAAATTTAGCAACATCACTTGAATTATTGAAAACTGAATTATTTCATGTCTCCCACTTCTCTGACAGGAGCATGATGGCTATTGACAATGAGCCATCAATCATGTTTTAAAAAGAGCTGTCACTATCAGTCAGGAGAAAGAATGATTCAAGGACTTCCAGCAAAAGATGAAAAAACCACTAAAGAAGGGCTGAGTGAAATCTTTCCCTAATGAAAGCCTCAAGTTGTAACCAGAAACTGTGTGCTTTCAGAATTCCTCACCAGGCATTATTCTGGTTGTTTCCAGATAAAAGAAGTTGCTACATCTCGGATTCAAGTTGTAATTTAATTGGTGCCCAGATGGATTTGTGAACAGTGTTTTAGACCTTGCATTTGAATAAGCATTTTCATCTCACCTGCAATTGCTTCAGACAAAGTGCAAATGCAATGAATAATAATAACGTTGGCTTCTGATCTGATCACTCTATGCCATGGAAACTCATGAATTAAACGTTCAGTGGAGGTCAGAACAGATGAAGGGAGCTAAACTCTGCCAGGGGTTCCTCTGGGGTGTAAGTGATTTTTAGGTGTTTAACACATATTAAAATAATTCCCCCATTTTATTTTTAGCACTGATTTTTATGAAGAAAAGTAGACAGCATGGGGAGAAGAGACAGAATGCTGTCAGAAAAACAGGGAAAAAAAAAGCTTGGGAGACCTAGGACTGCAAATTGGCTCTCTGGGGGAAGCAGTGCTGCCTTCCAGAGCTCCTGTCAGGGCTTCCGCAGCTCCTCAGGGGTTTTGCTGCGCCCTTTGACCCACAGGGTTTACCAGGCTCATGTTTTCCCTTCCCAAATCTGGCTGCACCTTGGCTTGAAGGGATGTATCATGGCACCTGCTGTGCCAAGGCAAACACCTGCCCCTGCTTGCAAGTGAGACATCCATGAAGAAAAGGAAAAAAAAAATAAAAAAAAATGGAAAGCTCTGATTTCAAAGGCAGACCAGATTTGAGATTTGAAAATTTTGAGTAGGGTGGAGATGGGGAAGCAGCTCTGGCTCCTCTCCTGTCCCACAGAGGATGTGAACAATGGTCAGAGAGCAAAAGCTGGAGATGCCAGATAGCAAATTAAGGAATCGTGGTTTAGCTTTTTTCTCCTTAAAAACCACAGCCAATTCATTGCTAGAGGATCTGAATAAAACCACATATTTTTCTAGCTCCTACCATGTTTTTGACATATTTAAGAGTCAAAGCTAGACAGATGAGGAGCCTGGGTATTGGGAAGCCGAAGGCCAGACTCAGGTCTGGAAGAAACTTTATCTGAAGGCAGATTGTGGAACAGCTGCTTCCTAGTTTTACTGTTGTTGTCTTTCTTCTTCTGCAAAGCCCTGATGGCAGCCACTGTTTGAAGTCTGCTTGCCAAAGCACACACGCACACACACAAATATGCATCTCCTTGCCCTTGGCTCATTCTTTGTACCTTCATTGCAGAGCTGTTCCCAGAAGCATCAGTTAATTACCCTTCCTCCTTCCCAGGCGGCTGCCTTTGGACAAGGCTCATTGGAACAGAGTTGGGGTGAATTGAAGTCAATCTGCACACAGGGGAAAAGTCCCACTTCACTAATCCATGTGGTACAACTCCAGCAGAGACATTCATCTCGGTTTCTTGTTTCTCTGGGGAAAGAATGACTGACAGAATCTGGAAAGAAACTGGACCTCTGAATTTTTAAAATCTACTTGCTTTTACTGTACCACTGTCAAGCTTGTGAGTTCAAGAGCAGGAGACAATTCCCCAAACTTGTAAAATGGGCACAAAGCTTGTTATCTTGTAGAAGGTGATAAATGGGCGTTCCTCTTATTTGCCCTCTGGGTTCTGAGGCTGAAAATGCAGGATTACCAGATCTGCCCCCAGCACAGCTCAGCTGGCATGAACAGAAAAGGAATCACTGCCGCAGAATGAATTGATGCTTAGGAAGGATTTTGGGCATATACAGATGTGATTTATGCTTACTGTGATCTCTGAGCAGTATGAGTTAGAGAGCAAATGCCTCTAACAATGAAATCCTGTACATGTAGAAGGGATTGCAGGTACCCTCCCCCCGATAAGTCACAGTTGTACTAATTACCAAAGAAGAGGAACAGCCTTACCCTCAATGGGTCATAGCTGTGACTAATAAAGATGAGTGATAAAAGGGGTGGGTTGGCTAGTCAGGAGGAGCCTGGAAGAAGAGGACCTTCAGGAAGAAGGAACTATCCAGAGGGGCACAAGGAAGAATGAAATAAGGGAGAGAGTTGCTGCAGTAAAAGATCTGATCTGAGGGTAGTGGGTCTGATGGAGTCTGCAGTTGGACCCTACAGTAGGAGCTTGCTGTAGTCAGAGTCATGATGGCTAATCTGTAAAGAAGAATAAACCAGTACCTTTTTCGTGTTGTTGAGTGAGTGTCTTGACTAATTTCTACCCCTAGTGAGAGATCTGTTGTAACAAAATCTTTCCACAGGAACCCTGGTAGAGCTCTCAACATGCCCCACTGTAATGTCCAGTGGGATGTAATGTGTGGGATGAGGGAAGGAAGGCTTTTCCAAATGCTGGTCCTGTGTAGTGTAACGTGTTCCTTCTCTCATCTGTCTGTGGCTGAAGATATGTCATGAAAGGACAGAAGGGGAGAAAGTCTGAGCCACTGAATCAAAGATGGACAGCAGAGACTGGAACATGCAATAGAGAAATGGGTGTTGATAGACTCTTTCTCTGACTCAGAAAGCTCTGGGTGTGACTGGGTTTGGACACCAGCTGCACTGGGCTGATATTGTTGTAGGTGTAACCAGGATGTGCTTGTGCTTTGTAAAAATCTCATAAGAACATCCAAGGAAAGTGAATGTAGATATGTGACTCTCGACATTTTTTAACAGTAATCCTAAACCCTGGTGATTCTAAGTGTTGAAGCGTGTTGGGAACTTGAATTGTGCACACAAGGCAGTGATGGTCAGTGGTCAGTCTTGCTGTGATCGATCAGATTACTAGAGATCCAAAGCACCACAGTAGCTCCTGTATTACTTGGAAGTGTCTTGGTCCTGCCCGTAGCATGTTCATCTGCCACATGGTAGCCATCAGTGGGACTTATGCTGGCCAGACTCTGGCCAATGGGTGCCAGGTCACCCTGCACAAAATATCGGTGCATTTAGCAAGTATCAGGTGTGTAGCCTGTCAGGAGATACATTTTCCAGGCTGCACCTTATGTTTAATCAAACACTGTTTTCTATGAGATAATCTATATTTTGAGTACAGACAGCAGGGCTGAAATTAAATACTGCTCATTTGCTTTTTCAGAGCTGAGACCTTGCTCTTTCCTCCCTGCCTTTTCTTGCCCATTTTTACCTGTGGTTTTATGCCTTATATTCCCAGCTGTCACCCAGACCCTCTTCACCCCTGTCTGGATTGATGCTGACTGCAGTGAGGTTTTACTTCTCCCCTGAAGTGACCCGAGTCCAACCTCTCTGTTTTCATTGGGGTGTTGGATGCTGAGGGTCAGGGCCTCTTTGATCCTGATGATACAGAGGGACAGGGCTGTAAATCTGTCACTGCCTGGAGGTGTGTAAGCTGTGCTGATAGCAGCTGTGATCTGACACACCACGAGCAGGGAAAATAAGTGATGCCCAACTTGACCTCTCATCCTTTGTGTCCCAAGGCCTTGAGCTGATGGGTTCAAAAGCTGGAGGGAGATGTTGATGTTATAGACAGCCACGCTAATAGGTTGAGTGACCATGTGAAGACAGAGTCCAGTCCTCCATCCTCCACCCCTCCCTTCCTTTTAGGAAATCAGCAGAATTTGTAGCTGTTGAGCAGAAGAATTTTGATTTTTTGATTTTTGTTTTATTCCTCTGTGGAATTTCAAGTGTGATGACTGATATGGGCAGATGGATAGATACTAGGATGGTCCCAGTAATTCTGGCACACTGACACCTGCCAGATGGGCATGTGGTCCAGCACAACAAAAATCACATCTTTTCACATCCAATCTGAATGCAGCTCTCTGTGTTGCAAAAGCACTGTCCTCATCTGGGACATCCGAGGTGAGTTAGTTGCAGTCAATTTGGCAATGGAAATGCAGAGTTTCCAGGGACTGTGTGGTGTTTTCCCACCTGTTACTGTTGGATTTTAACTGCAAGGCCATGCCCAGTCCCCTGGCAGTGCCAAGGCACTGCAGACGGGTTCTGCACAGAGGATTGCTCGCCTGCTGAAGCCATCAGAGCATGCAGCAAGAGGATGAGGCATGTGTGTTCCACAGGAGGAGACAGAAAGGCACAGTGCAAAGCTTGCCAAAGTCCCCCATTACAAATTTTTGGCAAGATTGGTTGAAGCAGGGTGAGTTTGCAGAATTTGTCCTCTGGCTGAAGTGGGTTTTTGTATTAGGAACTGACTTAATGGTTTGGTGCAACCTTTTTTGCCTAATGCTTTCTGAAGGCGAATACCTGTGTTATGGCAAGAGGTTGGAGAGTGACAAGGTGCAGAGAGCTTGTGATAGAACAGACTGACTGGATTGAATAATCCTTTATATCAGCTAAGATTTCTGAGTTTCAGCACTTGTATTTCCTGGCCCTGTGATTGTCCAACTGTCTTGGGTTGCAATGCAGGATGTGACCAAAGGTGTGTATTCTATCACCATCTGTTGAAACCAGGTGGGGCAGTGATCCTCATCCATGAGGGAGATATCATCTGCTAATGGCCGTCTGTTAAAAAACAGGTGGGGCAGTCATCTTTATATTTTCCACAACCCATCCTTCCTCCAGGTAGATATCTTCTGTTAATGGCCCATTGAGTCCCACTGCATGACTGATAAAATCCCATTGGGAGATGCTCCACNCAGGGGGAGGAGCCAAACATTTCCTACCTAGATAAAAACTGAGATTTGGAACACCAAGGCAGCCCTTATCCACCAGTTTCCAAGGGATAAGAGCTAACAGACTTTTCTACAGGATTACTACTTCAACAAGACCACTTCAACAACACCACTAGCAAGGTGTCAGGTTGTATTCTGACTCTGTCAGTGGTTTTCTTCTGTACTATTCCATGTATTTTATTTTTCTCTTTTTTCCTATTAAATTGGATTTGTGACTTGGAGTATCTCACTGGTTTTGCTTTCAAGCCAGCACACCCACCACTCTCCCTGACTTCACCATCCCTGCTGTAAGGTTGTCCTCTCTTGGTATCCAGGGAATAAGTGACCTCAGAGAGGTCTCTGGGAAAAGTCATGCAAGGAACAAATTACCTCAAGATAGGCATAGGAAAGATTTGTGGCAGGTAATCACCTTGCAGGTATTGTGGGAAGGAAAATGAGCAGGTCTCCAGGCTGTTTCTCTAAGCACAGAAGCTGCTGGTGCTGGTGGACCAACATAAACCCTCTAAGAACAGGATGAAAGAGGAGCAAATGGTTTTTTTGTGGCTGCTCTTGTAGGAAAATGAGCCGGTTAAGACTGCAGCACGCTTTGCAAATACCAAATGCTGCTGTGGCTGTGATTGCCTAGATTGAAACTATTTCTCTGCCTTCTTTTTGTTTTGCCTGGCAACTGTTAGGCAATTACTGGAAATGAGGAAGCAAACCCTTTTCTCTTAAGACAGATCAAATTGCGTTCTTACAGATATGGAAGAAAGCAATTTTTCTTAGAAGCTAATCTTGCCTTGAATATAAAGTTAAACTCCTATGTAGCCTGGGAAATGCGACATTCTCCAAGCTCAGCCTCTCGTTCTCTCTGCCCCTCCCCAGATTGAAAAGGTGCAAGCTTCCCTTGGTTTTGTACACTGTACGTAACTGAACTCTATCTTGTCTCAAAGGCCAGTAGTTTGCCAGCACCACACAGAGATGAAAAACCTCTTCTAGCCCTTGTACCCTCCTAATTATTAGACAGCACAGTAGCTGCTATATCCAGATGTTCGTCTTTGTGGGGCACGTTGATTAATTGAATTTCCTTTTAACTCCTCTTTTAGGATTGTCTGCACAGCCACTGCAGCCGAGAGGGAAGTGATGTGCACACTCAGCAGAATGTCCCTCTGATCTCTGAAATCAGAGCTGCAGGGCAAGGAAAGGTCACTGTTGGTTTTTATAGTAATGAGCCACCCTGCAAAAAATCCATGCCATTTGTCTGCCTTGTGAAAAACATTTCACCCAGCAGAAATCTCTGAGTGAGGGGGGCATTACACTGCAGCATTTAAAATCCCTGGTGCTGAGCCCTCCCTGGGCTCATCAGCTGAAGGGATGGGAGCACTCCAGGCTCACTTCAGGAAAGGGAATGCTTGAACAAGCACAGGTGCCTAAATGCTCTGCAAACTGGGGCATTTGGAACAATTTCTTTTCATTTGGATCCCTACAAGAGTTGAGGAACAGTAAATTCTGGGCTTCTCATCTGCATTCATACTTCAGATGGGCTTTTTTTTCTCTTGAGAGGCAAAGGGAAGGAAGAGAAACATGGAAATAGAGCAAGGCAGTTTCTCGGCTGGTGTGTCTTTGAGCTGCTCCAGAAGAAACAGTTCTCTGACATCAATTAACATCAGCAGGGAATCTGTTGATTTTAAGTGGAACATCAAATCTCATTGAGATAGAAATAACTCTTTTATGCTTACCTCCGTTCTCAACACAAATTCTGGGCCTGGACTCTTGCCAGGTCTTTTCAGAAATAATGAAATTATTGTTTTTACCTGCAAGCTACAAAGACTTTCAACTGAAAAAAAACCAAAACCACCCCATACCCTGCATTTGTTACAATTTTTTTCCTTCATTTTCATTAACAACTCATTCCTGGTCTAGCCTGGCAAATATCCTTAGGATTGTACAGTCCATTGAACCCTTTTCACTTACTGGTTTTTTTTTTTTGTCTTGTCTCCTACAGGACTGAAAATTGGACTATGGTGAAGGGAAATTTACTTGAAGGCAAGCTAAGGAGGAGCAGAGAAATATGGCAAGCCTGGTGATGGAGAGACCTACTGAAGCAGGGAATGCCAAGGAGAAGGTAAAGAAGCAGCTGGAATGAGAACCTGGTGAGAAGATAGCTGGAAGATGGTCTGGGAAGCTTTTGGAGGAGTGTCCGATGGACTATGAATTAAGTAGAGGGATGCAGGGGATGCAGGAACAAAGGCAACAGAAGCCACTGGGGGTTTTTTGGAGTAAAGCTCTGCCACAGCTTTGCACCTGGAATTTTTTTCCTCTGGGGTGAAAAGTAAATTCCTCAATGCTGCCATACTTAAGGAATTATTTTCGTTTCTGCCAAGTTAACCATAAAAGCAGAAGCAAAACAAGCAAGATAAGAATATAATTTCTCTCTTGGTATTTGGAAATGAAAGATTCATTGCAAACATCATTCCTGTTTTTAAAAAAATGTAGGGGAAAAAATGGCTGTGCAAAATAAATAATCTGTTCCCCATTTCTTCAGTGTTTCACTGAACTTAGAGAAACATTTTGGTGTTTGTTGGAAATATTAAGTCTATTCTGAATAAGGAGGGGTCTGAATACACTTCTAAATTTCAAGTGCCAGCAGTGCAAGAGTAAATATTATGGCATTATTAGCTATTTGTTACTGCTCTGGAAATCCTTCTTAAAACTGAGATTGGGCCAGAAAGCAAAACTTCAGGGATGGCCAATTTATGGAGTGAGTGAGGCTGCTGAGAAAATTAAAATTGTTCAATTAGAATTAATTAAACATTCTGAAGTGATTTTCAATACCCACATAAGCACACCGAGGGTGAGATGAAGAGGAAGAAATCCTGCAGGTCTATATTGTGTGTGAGAGGAAGTTTTGAGAGACATCATTAAGACACTGAGTACAGGCCTTTTCAGACAGCATGTATTTAATGTGACATAAGCAAGGGGAGCTCTGAATAATTCAGACTGGAGAGGACCTCAGGAGGACTCTGGTCTATTCCCTCTGCTCAGAGCAAGGCCAGGAGGAGCAGGTTGCTCATGGCTGAATCTGTTAAAGTTTTTAGTATTTCCAAGGATTAAATTATCTTCTGTCTCTAAACTTCTGTTTTTAAGTTTAACCCCTGACTGAATGAAAAAACTCAGCCTAGCAGAAGAAGAAAATGAGATACAAACAAGATTTTGGTGGTGTGAAGCATCTGGAACTGAGGACTTCAGTTCCTTGACAGAATGATGCCCCCTTAGTCACCATGAGTTAATGTTCCTGGAGCACATCTTCTGTCCATGTTTGTATGAAAAACATCTCTCTTGCAGGCTCTAAATGTGGCCCAAAACTTGGTGAAAGGGACAACAGGGGCATTTTATCAGCTGCAGAGTCCTACCTTGGATTATAGTCCCTATGTGCATATTCAAAATCAGCTGTACCATTTTCCCTCGGGAAGGATGGATGGGGCCCTCAGCAACCTGACCTGGTGGCTGCCATTCCTGCCCATGGATCCTTACAGTCCTTTCCAACCCAAAAATTTCCAGGATTCTATGAGTCTTTGATCTCATGCTTTATAATTGAGCAAATTCCTGAGTGCTTTTTAGGGGTGGGTTTGTAAAATCTGATCTGGGCCTCTCCCAAGTCTTGCTTTACTTGCACAGGAGCTGTGACAAGAAGACAACAAGGACATTTAACAAATGCTTCAAAATAAGCACTGACTGAGAGAAGTGGGACTCCCAAGACAGCTCACTGTTTTATCCTTTTGAATCTAATTAGGCTGAATTTTTACCTTTCTCAGCACTGAGTTTTCAGAGGGAAGAAACTCTGTTGCAGCAGGGACTGGAGGGGGTCTGGCTTAATCCCGTCATCTTCAGCAGCACAGAAATACTTTAATCTTAGCGGATAAAAGGCATGAAACATATCTATTCTCGTGGTTTCCTATAGAAACAAGAGCACCGTAATTATTTCTTTAAATCAGTATCTATCTCCCTTACTCTTCCCTCTATCCCTTTTTGCTCTTTTTGGTAGTTTCCAGCAGATTTACCAGTAGCTGGGAGATTGCAAAGATTATATATTCATATAGGGTTTCCCCCTCCTCAAAGAGGTGGTTACATAGGGGAGGCATTGCCAGAATGTTCATGTTTCATGTGAGTGAAACAACATAGATGTGAACTTAAACCTTATTAGAAAACAGAAAATCCTCAGATGAGAGATAAACCTCTGATCAAGGTGCTCAGACACATAAATAATATTTGGAAATCAATCATTCAATTTCCTGCAATTTTCCTGCAAGAAAATTTACCCTGTGTGCAAGTAATTTGCTGTCATTTATGGCAATTTGTAATATTTAAATAGTAAGTAAATTAATTATTTGGTATTATTTTTAGTTAGCTGATTTACTGTAATTGCAATGACTAAACCAATCAATTACTTAAGAAAAAAAAAAAAAAAAGCCCCCAGACAAATATGGCAAATCAATTGCTTAATATTTAATGGGAATTATTCGCTGTTACATAAAACAACAGAGGAACAAATCCTTTAATGGCATAAGCAAAATTCAATTCAATCACTGTCTGGGGAAAGGGTTTTCTGTGCAATATTACCTTTATATAAGTCACAAGAAAGTGAAATGAAATAGTGGGAATGCATGGGAATAGCGAGCCCAGATGAACTATCAGCCACCAGGAAGAAAACAGCTGGGATGTGATTTTCTGTACCATCCCAGCAGGACAAAACAGCTCACACGGTGAACAGCACCTGTGCCAGGAAAGTTGTGAAAACAGATGGTGGGTGCCTGGATAAATACCACCTGTGCTGGAAAAGCAAATCTGTTATTTGGAGTCATTAGAGAAGGATTGGAGAATATCATTGTTGTGGCTGTGGGAGGAGGGTATTGTCAGCCCACAGCTTAGATAGGGTGGAACAAATCTGCCTCCTGTCTGTTCACCTCAGGAGGGTCTTTAGGAGATGCTTCATCAAATTCCAGTGGGGACACTGGGAGCCTGTTGCAGTTTTTGGACAAGAAAATCATGGATGAACAGATTAGGACTGATCAGCCAGGAAATACAGTGATGGAGAAAGTTAAAGAGTTATGGGAAGGCTGGAGAAGAGAGGCTCACATGAATGCACAAAGTGAACTATGGCAAGGATACACCAGGAGAAAACAGCTGGAGATGGGGAAGTACCCTGGGAATTTAATTACCTTCCAGACCACAAGTTGAGTCTGATGAGGTTTAAACTGGGCAGCAGCTTCAGTGTTAGTCACTAAAAGGCAGAGAGGAAGATGAATGGTGCTGTACAGTGTTAGGAATAACCCTCAGTAGGAAACTGGGGTTAGAGCCCACCAGAATTTGGTCAGATTATTATTTCTCATCTTCTGTCCACTCTTTTAATCCAATATTATGATAAGGGTGTATATAAATTACTGTACCTTAAAATACAGCTAGTTATGTCACAAGCAGATTTGGCAGCAATTTGTCGCATCACTGGTGGTGGCAAGTCTTAGCTTTAAGCTCAGGCACGGCTCCCTTGGAGCTTTTCCTGTTCCTGAAAACCGCTGCTGATGACAAGATGGTGCTGATGGAAGGAGTTCACCTCCAGTCTCACCTGCTGAATGCCTTTGGAGGGCCTCATTACCATGCAAATGGAGATTGCTCACAGGCTAAGAAAAATGCATCTGTCAGGCTGCACGTATTGATAACAGCAAACGTGAGCATAAATGGGATTTATAGAGCGAAGGGATTTCACCTGGGGCTGCTTAGACCTGTCCTGCCACCGAAAACAAAAAGGGTCAATTGTGCTTCAGTAGTTCTGACATCTTTCTGATCAACAATCCATCTCTAATTGTTCCAAAAATCCTCAAAAAACCCTGCCATGGTACTGGGGAACTTTTGACTTTGAAATGGGTAGAGGAGAATTTTGACACAGAAATTGCAAAGCTGACAAATGGGAAGGAGCAATGAAAGGGGTAAATGATGATCTAACTCAGCCATAATCTTGCAATGGATCAAGTTATGCTCTGGCTTACATTGCAGAGAGCCTGTGACGATGCAGGCATTGAGATAAAAGGCTTGAGGGATGTTGATGCTCTACCCTGCCATGGGAGAGCAGCTGGAGACCCTGCGACACTCCTGACAGGGTGTGGAGTGTGATGATAGGGGCACCTAGCTGGAGGTCCAGAAACAAGTGGCTGTGTAGCTTGGGCTGTACAGTGGAATTTCTGCCTGGTGGAGTCAGGGCACTTCAACATCCAGAGGAAACAACTGCACTAAGCTTTTGATGTTGTGCTTTTCTTCCTCCATTTGGAAATCCCACCTCCAGGCACAACTAGCCACGCCTTAGGCAGAATTCCTGAGGAAAGGAGTCAGCCAAAAACACACAGTACGGAAGTCTATTCAGCTAAAAATATTTTTACATATTTCTGAATGTTTTAATGTATTTATATATGTTGTGGTACACAAGCACTTCCACAGAGTGATATAGTCTCTGCAAACTGTAGAATATACCTTAGATTGGAGATTCCAGGAAAATAATTTATTGATCTATTGAAATTTACATGTGCACTGTGCAAGGCATTTGCCAATGCACATATATTGTATTTACTGAGGTAATACTGGCAAGGAGTCAGGGACAATTAACTTTGCAAAGGCCCTCAAGGGAAAAAGACAAAAGTAAGTTTATAATCTATACTAGAAATAGCAGGAAAAGTCTGGGTGTGTATAACCTGAGCTCCAGGATATACATTTTTGGAAATGCATAAATATGCCCCCAGGTTTTAGATATAAACACACTTTCTTTTAGATATGAAACACAACTTGATTTTCATGCTTTTCAGATTGTTTGTAAATGTTTTGTTTCACATGGCTGCTAGTTAGAATATGTTTCAAATTGGAGCCCAGTACTGAGTTATTTATTACAAATTTTTGAGATGAAAAATGCTTCTGGTACTGATGTCCTTTACATGAGAAATAAAGAAGGCATTTATGAGAAGCTGCTGTGTGGTTTTGATAATAATGGTAACGATTATTTTACAGTCTTTCCCCACCCTCACATTGCTAGATGTTTACTAATTAACTAAATAATTAATCCCTTTTCCTGACACGGAGAGAGGCTCTGCATGCACAGCTGAAGGAACCATGGCACTGCAGTGGGGTTATGTTCTTACTCTCATGGACCACTCACCACCAACCTAGAGTTTCCTCTCCTCTCCTCTCCTCTCATACATTAAGTTAAGTAGCTGTTTGATTGTTTGTGATGTTTTTGTTGTATTCGCTTTATTTTGCTGAACATGAAAGCTGGGAATACTGGAGAAGTCAGGCTGAAAAGTGACATTTTGTTACTGACCACCAAAACCATGTCACTATCTCCTCTCAATGTTGATGAAATGCTTCTTAGAGAAGACAGGAATTGTCTTGGATACCTCTCCACAAGGCTGGAGACAGATTCAAATACTGCATCAGGACACCATGTTTTGTCTCTAGACCTGACATCTTCGTCTGCATGAAGCCCAGCCCATGGTGATATTCTAGAACTAAAGGCTTGTTCTTCTCACTATCTCCATGCAAAGGCAGGATGAATATTCCCTAGCGGATTTTTGATAGGAGAAGAGATCAAACAAATCCTCATAGACCTTTAAAATCTACAGAACAGGACCTGATTATGTTTCTCCTTAGAACCCAGATCTTGACTCCTTTTTACCAAATGCACAGGCTTGAGTTCTGGGAAAACTGTTTTTGCTGATTGGAAAAATATTCTTGTGTTCACATTTAAGAAAAGGTAGCTTAATGCCCTTTTTTGCATGTTGGGCTTGACTGGGCTTTCCTGGAAACCCTCAGGTTTTATCACCCACTTCACATTTGAATTGTTTTCTATGCTTTCACACAAAATAACTGTATAGCCATAATTCCATTACTCTGCACCCCCTCTCCCAAGGGTTTGGGATGTATGCAGATGCCCTGTCACAGCACAGCATTGCTCTTTGATTTGCCAAAGATCTCAGTTTGCAACAGCAGAGAATTAGCTCTCTCAAATCCCAGCACTCCACCTTATTTCAAGAAAATTGTCCCTGGAGGTATGAAATAACCAAATAACCACGAAATGCTGCTGCAGCACAGCTAAATATTTGCTCATAAACTAACACTTTTTTTTTTTTTTTTTTT